>QVNZ01024039.1:6726-17612 GCA_014825645.1 Pseudomyrmex dendroicus | reverse complement strand
ACTTCGAGAGTGTCGGCAGTATGGGGTAAGTGTATTTGCTTGTGTGTCACGCTATGTGTCAGATCCATGCGATGACGTCACCGCGGAAATGAATCGACGCCCGCTTTCGGCGGTTGCGATCGTAAAAATTCAGATCACGGACTAGCGGCAGTAAATAAAACCATCGCCTTTTCTCCCCGTCTCTCGTTCGCTGACATATTTCTTCTCGCGCTCCTCGCATCCTTCCACGCGCGAACTATCGATTCCCCTTTCGAGCCAGCCTAACGGTTACGCTGTGTGGCAGATCGAACTTTTTAAAGTGGAAATTCATGGACGGGAGGGAGAAAGGCTCATAAGGCTCTTCGTCGCGACCGAGATCTTGACGTGCGGCTTGAAAAATTGTTTTAATCACGCGCGCTGATAAGTTACAGAACTTCCAAAAGATCTTCGAAATTTTCAGAAAAATGTAGAGGTGATAAAAATGTGATAAGATAGGAATATTTGCAACATGTAAGAAAATGTAACGTATATTTGCGATTATTAAAAACCATTTGTCAATACGTACAGTTCAATTTTATTATTCAATAAATTATAATCAATAAAAGCAAAATTTTTCTTATTGTAATTCTATTTCTACTTCATATCACTTGTATGTTAATTTTTCTGGTCTCTTACGAGATTTTCTTACGGTCCAATTTCTTGTTGTAATTGAGAAAAAAATCTCGTCGGAAGTTTTATTTAAAATTTATCAGTGAAAGCATATACACATATATTATCCTCGAAGCTTCGCCACAAAATTCTCGAGTTGTTTCATAGATGTCACTATATTTATACGCTACAACATTCTCGGCGAACCCTTTTGAAGGGGTGTCCTACAAAGGTTTCTCTCTCTTTCTCTCTTTCTTTTTGGGCGATTACATAGCTGCGCGCTGCTGCCATCTCGTTGCAGTTTTGATCACTGTATATCTCCTCCTCTTATCGTCCCCCTTCCCCTAGACAGCATCTATGGCTTTCCCTCCTTCTGTTCCCCTGAAACCCTGTCCCCACTATTTCGGATCGCTGGCTCCCTTCTCTCTGCGAGCACGTCGAATCTCGCTGTCCTCTCTCCACGCACGCGTAGCCCTTTTTCCTCTCTTCTTACCTTCTCACGGGAGCCAGATACCCACAATAGGGAAAAGCTGTAGCGCACTATAAAATCCCTCATAGCGTATTTCGTATTAAAATATTAAAATATTCATTTCGGGCATAAAGGCGGCCAAATTACGCCGGTTAACGTCCTCCATTCACGTACGGTGGCGTTTCTCTACAAGTATTTTTTTTCCACTTTTTTTTTTTTTACGACCGCCACGACCTACGACACGTTCTAAATGCATGCTTTTACAGGATATCCTCGGCTGAAGCGCTGATTCGCGGATCGTTGCACATTTTATTTCGACGGTCGTTAAAGCGCGGTTACCGCACGTGTGCGTACGTACACATGCGGATGATCGAGTTCACAACGATGGTCGCACATTGTCGCAGCTACGCTCTGTGTTTTAACAGATGATCAAATTCGTGCGAATCTCGCTCTCGTGTTCCCGCGGAGAATTTCTGGCCAGCCGCGTATATTTTTGGAAAATGGATGCAAAACGATATTTTCGCGTAGGAGTTTTTTCGTCAAAAAATAGGAAAAATTTACGCGGCCGCACTCTACGCTTCTGATGATTGACGAACTGTGTGTGTTTGCGAAAATCTCACGTATAATATATGGCAACGTCTCACACGTATTTGATAGCCACATCTTGAGATAGTGGCTCTTTTTTTTTTTTTTTTTTTTTTTTTTTACGACCGCCAGAACCTACGACACACCGTTTTAAATATTCGCTTCCGTATGAGCAGCTGGTCGTTAAAGATCATCCGAACATCGTCGACCGTCGTAATTCGGGAATTTTATTCTTCGTATCGCGTCGTCGTATATCGAGAGGAACGCGATGATGACACGTTTGAAGAAGTCTACGATTGTAATTTCAAATACCTGAAGAAGATGGTTCAGCCAGTGTGCCTGTGTGTGCATGTTCTATTATTATGGTCACCGTGCACGGTGCGCGTTTGTGTGTGTGCGCGTTTGTGTGAGTGCATTCCATGTGTGTACTTCCCTTCGAGTCCACAGACGGATTTCGTATGTAAATACGTATTCTTGGCCACTTCGGTGAGCGTTGTCGCGACTACCACGACTGAATGATTATTCGGAATTCGAACGTATTTTCAAAGCGTCGCAGCTAATTTTGGTTCCGTTGCGACGTCAGCAAGTCTGAAACGTATTCGTATTAAAATTAAGAGAAGAAAGATCACAGAGATATATTTTGAACTGTGTAGTATAGAAACCAAAATCTGTAGACTAAAATGTTTTTTACTTTATCTGTAAATTTGACAAATCATTTTTTAAATTATACATGAAAATATATGAGAAATTTTATCGATTAGCAACAAGAGAGTTCTATTGTACTTGAAAACGCGATAAAATGCGTATGGAATCGTTAGAATCAATCAGGAAAAAAAAATAGAAAAAGCGAGAACCGAGAAAATTGGGCGTTTAATCGTACAAAATCGATTTCTTACTGGCGTGTCCTGTACAAATGTTTTCGCACTCTCTCGTGGACCTTCGATCGTAGGACAAGGTGCAACCGGGTCGCGCGGCACCCTCAGGGTTGGACTCCCAGAAAGGAGCCTAAATTATGCAAGCAAACGTTCAGGTAGCTGAAGTGTCACTAGTTAGGACTAGGCTGTGCTTGCCGCTTGTTTCCTGCGCGTTTTCCCTGCACACCTATTCCTTTATCTCTCTCTTCCTCTCGAGTTTTCGTCATCCCTTGTCTCTCTCTTTCTTCTCCCCTCCCCCTTTCCAAGCATATCTCGTGTGCCATGTGTGCGACGGTGCTGTATGGAAACCAGCTAGCTACCTGTCGGATCCTAAGCAAATATTTCACAGCAGCATTCAATCCAATTTGGCACAATGGGGGTACACGAAATCGAATTAAGGGTGCGTTATGATGGCGCGATCGATCGAGACGATCCACCGTATGGAAATTTCGCGAGGGCAACTCGTTTGTAACGTGAAGATAACGATCGAAGAGATAGGAGCGCGCGATATAGGAGAGATTCTATCAAATAAGATAAATCAATTAAAGAAGAAAATCTTCTCTCTCTCTCTCTTTTATAAAAAATTCCACGAAAGGATCACCTCTCGTGACTTTTCAACCAATACATATTGAATTAATTAGTCTACACGTAATATTCCGGAACTTTAAATGCTTTCTTTTCATGTTAAAATACGTTGAAGATAAAAAAGAATTAAACTTTTAAATGTTACCCTTGTTTGACCCATCTTCCTGACGGAAGTAAAAGAATCTTCGATAACTTCGCTTTCGTGCAAGTTAACGACTCGGGTCTCGTGCCCTTTCCTGCCCGCCCTTCTAACCTTCTCTTCCATCACTCTCGGCTAATATTATGCACTCAGCCGACAACGTGAGACGACGCGTGTGTGCGCGTCGCGTCGAAACCAAGTACGTTATATGCGACATATCACCTCGGTCAAACGATCGCTCGACGAGATCCGTCTTCGGCATTTTAAGCAGCGCCATTCATAATCTGTCAGTCTGACGATACATATGTAAAGACGATTCTATTATTGCCTCTCCTCGCCCTCCCGTACCGTCGCCTGCTTGCGATGTCCTACGACAAGCGGTGGCACTTATGGCAACGAGCCACTGTGGCGCGCGTAACGAACGCGAATTTATGCGCCTCGCGCCGAGCCTTCTATCGACCGCTCGTAGATCACCGCGGTGTCGGCGTAGCCGCGAAAAGTCGGCGGACAGCGGAAGGTAAAAAGCGCGAAAAGGAGCAGAAAAGACGAATGGCCGGTCTTTCGTTATGTCTCGCCGACCAACGGAATGCACGTCAATGATATACGTAAGAACCTTGTACATAAATAGGTAGCATATAGAATTGCGGCAGAGAGAGAGAAAAAGGGAAGAAGTGTAATATTTCACAGTGCGTGCAAAAAATAATCTTCCACTCGTCTAGTAGGTTGCGTCTTAAATGATTGATTAATTTAAATAATGTGTTTATTGAAGTATCTTCATTTAATTTATTTTGCAATTTGATAAAAAAAAAAAATAAAGAGAGATTCCAAACATGTTGCCTGTATTAAAGAATGCTGGAAAAGATAAAGCTTTGTATACTCCGCTGTTTGCGGCAGCAGAAACGGAGAAAGGGGACGCGAGGCAAGTGAAATTCCGGAGGCCGTTCGCGGGCAACGTACACCCGCCTACACGCGGAATGCATAATTTTCTTTCTCAGTGACAGAGCTTTGCGGTTTCGCTCGAGCGTGCCGTGATAAAAAGAACGCAATGCGAGCCTCGTGCAAGTCTCGTCGATTTCACGGAAAGCTAATCGTCGTCGTTGACAGGCAACGATGACGTCAAAGCATCGCAATATTTTCTGCATAACGGGCATTTAACCGACACAATTTCTCCAGTGCCAGTATAACAGAGGACCTCAGTTTTATCGTGCCGACCTGGAAACATCACGGCCAACTGTTGCACTTTACAGAAAATTATTTGGAGAATGCCTCGTAGGAATTCTCTCCAGAGTCGCGAGACCTCTAGCGCGCGACTGCTCGCGAAGTCGTGGAATGTTTCAAGATAGCTTTTGAAGCGGCTATACAAGTATCGGTTTTCTTTACGACCGATTTATGCGAAGAACTGGTGCGCGTGAACATGTCGGATCGCTGACTTTTTCACAGGTTTTGTAATAATATTGCCGCAAAGTAAAATGTAATTACACACACATACACTCTCACATACACACACACACACACACACTCTCTTTCTTTCTCTCTAGTGTTATACAAAAAAATGTACATAGTTTGTATAACAATATACATGGCAAAATACATGGCAAATTTATAAATAAAAAAATAAGTACTTTAATGGCTTTGTAAAAATAAGCTCTCGATATCTACCGCGGTAAGTGTGTTTAAGTTTTACTTTACAATACTGCTCGAATCGCTCGACGCGAAAAAGAAAGAGGCACACGCACGAAGGCACCGTCTTTTTTCCTATTATTTTTTATCGCAACACTCGAAGCGCAGAAGAGCTCGCGTACGTCTCGTACGAGCGAAAAAAAAAAAAAAAAAAAAAAAAAAAAAAAGAGGAAAAGGAAGTTAGCGGGCACAACAATAACGCGAGCGAGCGCGGCCACAGGTGCGAAGGCGAGCAAAGCCAGTCGGGTAGTTGAAACAGACTATACGACACAGGAGGATCCCGCGGCACACGATGATCTAACTCACCCCTCCTGAGGGGTAGCTGGCACGTACTGCATAATGCTGCTACCTGTGGCTCTCATTTAAATGTACTAAACCTCGCTCACTCGCGCGTTCGTTCGCTCCCCCGATCCCACTTCCCCCTTTCTCCCTCCTTCGCTCTCTTCTCAATGCACTTTACTCGCTTTCGTTTGCTCACTCGCTTTTTGCGTGTGACTTGTTCTCCTTGATACCACCCCCTCGTCGCGGAAAGTACGGAATACCCTTTTCCATAATTAATCATTTCGAATGAGTACCTGTTGCTGTTAACTGGTAATCGGCTATCAATTGATTTTCAAGTAGACTTTTGTCTATAAGAGTCTATGCTTGCTAATTTGTATCTCACATTGATAAAAAATAATGGAATATACATTGAAAATATTCAAATTTAAATCGTGTTTGCAGTTACAATTTTGTGAGCTGAAAGAATTCTCAGCGTATGCATAATTTTTTCACGCTTCGAGGCGGAAATAACTTTTTAAATCGAAGTTTTGCGCGGCGCGGATTATCTTTCTCGGTTTATCGTTTCCTTCGCCGCAGCGGCGAGACGATGTTGGCGCTGTACGGAATATCGATAACGAAGGCGCGCGTAATCAGCGGACGAGTCGAAGCCAACGGTTAGCCATGCACCTGTTGCACCGCTAGCTTACGCGAAGAGGAAATGAAACTGTCGACAGTCAGGATTGTACCGCGACAGTGCCTGAAAAATTGATCTTTCGCTCGCGTACGTGACGAGTATGCCATCGTGGTTCTCGCGGAGGAATCTCGCGACGAGCGTAAACTTTGTATTTCGGAGCATTGTCCGAAACTTGACGAAAAAGAATCTTGCGCAAATAATTATTATATTTATTATATTATTATATTTTAATATTTATATTTTGGAGAAAAATTGCTCGTGTGAAAGGTTTTAATTTATATACTTTACAATTATTTTTGTTGTTGTATTGATAACATGATTTCCGCAGATTATTTTCTCATAACTCGGATGTTCTCACAAGATATGTTTCCTTCCCGAAAACAAGGAATATTAGAATCGTCGCGATGTCTAACCGCATCTTGCCGCGCGTATACAATTATCCGCTGAAATTAGTACCTGTTGCATGCATGTGCATATCGCGATAATTCGCGACAACAATCACGAGCGTGAGTGTGAAAAAATTGTGACGATATATAATATATCTCGTTTGTTTGCAGGACAAGATGACAGAACGAGACGGTAGATGTGAACTTAGAGCGGAGAAATTGTGTGCACCTGAAGAGAAGAGTCGCGGGGAACGCGGCAAACGCGGACGAGCGCTGCTGCGCGTCGAATCGGCTCCGAGTCTCTCGACGGCAGGAACGAAACGGCGCGGTTGTGCAGCAAGGCACGGCGCAGGAACAACGCGGTGTAGCGCGGAACAGTGTGGCGGTGGTGGCACGGCGCGGCGGCAGCAACGTTGACGGCGGCGGCGGCAGCGACGGCGGCGGCGGCGGCGGCGACGACGGCAGCGAACGAGCGTCGTTAGCCAGACGAGAGCATAGTCGAGCGACGACGAGGGGGGGTCGAGAAGGACTGGCGCCTGGGGTGCCTCGCCTGCCTTCGTAGGCGCGGTCATAGTAGGTTCCGCCTGATGCTGACGTACGTCGACGGCCACCTTGCAAGCCCGGCCAATTGCGAGCGGCGCAGACATCGGCGGTAGGGATATCCACGGCGGTTGCGCGCATGACAATCCTCCACCACAAACTGCTCCGGGTGCCTCGGGAACCTCGAGCAGGCTGCGGCGCTAGGCAGTCAGTCGCTCTCAGCTACGACATGCATAACGCATGAGAGCCCGAGCGAGATCTCTCTAACCCGTCTCTCCTCCGCCAACACACACACATACACACCCACATATATACACTCTCTCTCGCTCTCTCACCCTCTCTCGTACACACATTCTCTTCCCGTACTCTCTCACCCACACGATTTCACGCACACATCGTATGTATACGCACACGTACACTCACGTAAAGAGAGGGACATCCACCGCCAGGAGGAACACATACGCACGACATCATATACCTACTCTGCTCCCGCCGAGTCGAGTCTCTTCCGTTCCGCGATTACCGTCGTACGTCCCTTTACGCCGAGCCGGTCGGTCGCTCGTACGCTGCTCGGTCGTCGGTCCGCGGTGGCAACCCCTAAGTGTAGTCGCGCCGTGCATCGTCGCCATCGGTACGCGTTCAACACGCCGGAGCCACGGACACGACGCCAGTGCGGAATAATCCTCGCATCAACGTAGACATTGTCTTCGGCGTCGTCGTCAATACGAGATAGTGATTATTCGACAACGAGTTTGACAACCACATCAGGAATGAGTGATCTCGGCTGAATCGATATTCTCGTCGCGAGTGACTTCTCGACTCGATTGGAGGGTCGGTCTACTCACGAGACCCAAGAAGAGAGGTTTTGATTACGCGTGTGATTCTCTCGTGCAAAGACGAATGATCACGGAAGATTACAGACGAGAGGAAGAAGCAAGTTCCGGAGCGCCGCGATAGAGCGGTGCTCCGATTTACGGAGCAGCGCTTCGTTTTCACGGAGACCCACCCTGTCAGAACAGAACAAAATATTGTGTCTCTCTTCTAAGGATTCGTCGATGTTTTCGTGTTGTCGCGTACATGACACAACTCGAGAAACTATGGACGAAACCTCATCGAGAGCGACAACCAGCTCCGTCTGGTGTCCGGTGTATCATCGCAAACTGTGGATTGTGCCAGTGATCAGTGATTATTAAGAGAACAGTTTCGCGAAGATTCATTCAAGTTTACGTTATCGTGACATGACTACTTGACAACATCTTGAGATCAACAAAAAGGAAATTATCAATTATCGTCAATATTCTTGTGAAAAATTTACTCTCAAAATTCATCAACGGAAGACTCTCTGTGTGCTGGCTAGTAATATACACACCGTGGGCGTTCCACGGCGGGTAAGCACACACCGAGAGGGTTTCGTGAAGCCTCTCCGACGAGCGGAAAGTAGATGGCCGCTACCACGTACATGCCGGTTAGTAGCGCAGTGTCTACCGACCTGGATGGTGGTTCGGGTACAACGATCGGGATGAACATCGCCGTTGGTGGCTACTCCTCGGGCTCGCCCCGCAGCGCCGCCGACGCCGGCGAGATGAAGTACATGCCGGCGCCGCAGCATCATCACCACCATCACCATCACCATCAGGTGACATCTTCGCCGTCGCCGAACGGACTTTCCCATCCGGCGAGTCTCTCGTCGGCGAATCCCTGGGTGAGCCTGCAACCCGGCAGTGATCCCTGGGCGGCCTCGATGGGCATGCATCACACTACGCATCACCCTCATCATCATCCTCATCAGGCGAACACGAGCCTCGATGTAAAACCGTTGACCGCGGCCGCGGCGACCGCAGCGGACCAAGGCATGCACCATCGGGGCCCGCATCAATCCCCGGGTATGGCTTCGCCGCATTCTTGGCACGCACCGGTCGTCCCGTCGGCGCACTATAACCCCAGCGGTGGTGCGGCCTCGCCCACTACACTTCAGCAGTACCATGCGGCAATGAATGGTATGCTGCATCAACATCCGCATCAGCATCCACATCAGCTGCACAACCATCAGACCGGTCTACCTCACCACCTGAGGGACGCGCATAATCACAGTCCACCGTCGGGACATCCCTTGCACGCGGGTCATCCGCTTGACAGGGATCACAGCGCAGGCGAAGAAGACACGCCGACGTCGGACGATCTCGAAGCCTTCGCCAAGCAATTCAAACAACGGCGCATCAAGCTCGGCTTCACCCAGGCGGACGTCGGGCTCGCGCTCGGTACTCTCTACGGCAACGTCTTCTCGCAGACGACAATATGCAGGTTCGAAGCTCTACAGTTGAGCTTTAAAAATATGTGTAAGCTGAAGCCGCTGCTGCAGAAGTGGCTCGAGGAGGCGGACTCGACGACCGGCTCGCCGACGAGCATCGACAAAATCGCCGCTCAAGGCAGGAAGCGGAAGAAGAGAACGTCGATAGAAGTATCGGTAAAAGGCGCGCTTGAACAACACTTCCATAAGCAGCCTAAACCCTCGGCCCAGGAAATCACGTCGCTGGCGGATTCGTTGCAGCTTGAGAAGGAAGTCGTCAGGGTGTGGTTCTGTAATCGACGGCAGAAAGAGAAGAGGATGACGCCGCCTAACACGCTAGGCGACGGTATCATGGAAGGCATGCCACCGGGACATCAAAGCCAGAGCGGCCTCCATCAAAGTTATCATCCTCAGGATCACCTGCACGGCTCGCCTATGGGCCACAGCCACAGTCCGCCGATGCTCAGCCCTCAGGCCCTCACGGCTCACTCGCTTGCTGCTCACTAGCGTTCGCCGGGGCCTCCCCCGTTGGGCCTCGCGGTAACCTCGCAAAATTCGACGAACGTGTCGTCGACGGCGGAGACAACGACTCTGCCGCCGTTCTATCATCACTACCTTCAGGCGCGCACCGGCAGTTACACGACTTCGTAGCTGATCGACTCGCGGCGCCCTTTCTGTCTGCCGGACGGCGCTCGTTACCGGAACGAAGATACCGAATGGTGGCTCGTTCGACGAGGTTCAACGGGGCTTAACGAGGCCGAGACCGGTCCACTGGGGAGGCTGAGAAGCTGACGCGCCCGATCGCCGATCTTTTTTCGACCTTGACCGCGCGCACAAACCCGAAGAGAGAATGAAATATTGAAGAAACAGAGGATATGTCGTCGTAAAATGTTGCAGCTGTCAACAAAGCATCGATGATCATCCTGTGTTCAAGTTCATTAGGATATCTTCGTCGTCAAAAGTACCTTTTTCGCCGCCGTCGTCTTCAACTCGCGATAACGGCTGTTTTTCTCCATCGACAAAGTGACTCGACGACAGAAGATCCAATGTCGTTCTTTCGAAGGATACCACTGGATAGCCGTGATGATTACTCCTCTTCCGCGCCAGCCAGGTCGAGACCCGTTCGTCCGTTCGTGAAGCCGATTCGCAGATCCTGTTGGCTGTTTGCTGTTGTTTGTTATTGTTGTTTTCGTCGTCGTCGGCGAACGGAAGTGGTTTCCGACGGGAATTCAAGAAGGGATAGTTTAATAACGGAGTGCGCGGAGTGGACTTCGGCGAGAGTGCAGACGAAAAGAATCGAGGTGTTTCTTCTCTCTCTCGTTCGCGGAGATTCGATTACCGGACACGCAACATGCATTGCAAGGGTATTTTTCCCTTGTTTTCCTTCTCATGAAGAAATCTTGAAATTCGCAGATCGGACGGACGAACGGGCGTCAAGAAAAGAGCGTAAGGGACGAGTGCTGTGTTCGCGCGGGATTTGCTCAGTGCAAACCCGGCGGATGATGTAACATAAGTAAATATGGACTGTAAATAATGTACTAGATAAAGCTAGTAAGTTAAGTGAGAGAGAGAGAGAGAGAGAGAGAGTATGAGTTTTATTGTCGTCGTCGTCGTCGTCGTCGTCGTCGTTGTCGTCATCGTCGTTGTCGGCGAGCGAGAACGTTCGAAAAACTAGACGCGGGAGCTGGAATAAATGGAGGAAAGAGATAAAGAGACACG
>QVNZ01024038.1:0-10740 GCA_014825645.1 Pseudomyrmex dendroicus | reverse complement strand
GAAAAAAGTAACGTCGTTACAAAATCGTTACCAAAAAAAAGTAACTGTAACGGTAACGTCGTTACAAGTAACGCGTTACTTCCCAACCCCGATTATACATGTATATGTGTGTGTAGATATATTACATTATATTGTATTATTAAATAATTGCATGGCGTTTTCGTGTTTTGTACTATTATAATTAATATAATAATTCTATTTTATATTATAAAATAATTTTGTACTATTATATAATGCATAATGTACATTCATTCCACATAGAACAGAAACTTTATTAGACGTCCATCAATCCATGTAATATCCATGTAATATCTGATAGATGTCTAATGTAGTTTTAGTTTTGTATGGAATGTATACAACTTTTAAACTAATTAACAAAAAATTTATTAATCTTGTAACAACAATATATTATGAAGAATATGTCAATATATTAAAAAATATGTCGATATTCACCGCGACACATGATGTAAACTCTAAGACTTGCAACACGCCGCAAGCGCAGCTTATAACGCAGCTAGCATATCACGCGATATGCTGTTTTGCCTGTTTCTGCAATACGCAGCAATAATATTGAGCAATAGCATTGAGCACGATAAGTTGAAATCTCGTAATTAGAATATGTGTGCGTGTGTATTATACCGTTCTTGTTTTTCTCTCTTGCAATTTTTACTATTTATAATCATCACGCGAAAATTTTTACATCTCCTTATAGGAAAACAGCCATGGTTTTTAAATACTGCTGCAGAAGCAGCTCATTGATTTATTGATTATTTCCTGTTTATTATCTCTGTCCGTGCAACGTTTGGAGCACAACCTCCCGTTGTATATATTCTATCCGATTGCTTGTAAAACTTTGCTTCTCGGAATGTCAGCATTTTATATAGTTTTTTTTTCAAAATTGTAGAGCTTGTGGCAAAGCAAAAAGGTTTGAGAGATAAATTAAGTAATAATTAAGATGTAGCTCGTTTTTGTGAAACGAATAATGATACGAAAGAAAAAGCGGCTATGTGTGATCTCGATTGCGCTTACTCTGCCTTGCTCCAACGCGTTTGCGCAACATCGATCTGCAACATTTCGCGGTATTGCCCACGTATAACGCCGTGTCATGTCAGTTCGACGGCGGATGTTCCTCGGAGAACTCGCTGTTTTTGTGCCTATATAATATGGAATATTGTTCTATCGTTCTCGATCGACCGCGAGATCGAGATATTTCCAAGGTGCGTTTGATCAAAACACTACACGTCAATCAAATGCCAATTAGACAATATATATATATAGACTATATATATAGAATGATTTGCGTTTCACGCTGCAGATATTTTTGTCACTGGAAAAAAAGATGAATTTTTAGATTTATTTATAGGAAACGAGTCGATAATCTTGCCTCTCTCTTTGCTTTCAAAGAACACTCCATTACTTCATGTAAAATTAAACGTTGATCCTATTTTTTAAATCTGTTATTTATTTTTTTTTCTACGCTGATTGATCGGAGATGTTGATGTGTGACAAATTGTAAATTGATTGAATGTTAAAAATGCACAGTCCAGACGAGAAAGCGATGCGCAACCTCGCTCGCAGACTGTTAGTATGGCTGACATTGGCGCTGTCCTTCCTGTTAGCCACACGTTTGTTGTTCGGCCACGACTCTCGGGTGCCGGCGCCAACGATGACAACGATGACGACGCTTCTCTTTCGCGACAACATCCCAACGGATCGTAGTAGCCACGTGAATTCGCAGCGGGCCGTAAGACCACCACCCTCTTACGCGGCAGGCATGTACATGACGGGTCGGCAACCCCGCAACGAAAGTGCCTGCAAATGGTATCACGGCTTACCGGATGAACTCTCCTATCCACCTTCCAGAATTACTTGGAGCCCTGAAATCGGCGAAAAAAGTCCTTACAGGTAGACAATCGCGATAGACAAAAGAATCGTTTGTCTCTTCATTAATCACATTCTTGGCATCGATAAATCGATAAAACTGACGTATATATGGACGTTAGAAAATAAATGTAAATCGGGATAGGAGTACGGAGAAAGAAGTTTGCTGGCACGGCAAGCGTGTTTTTGTGCTGCCATATGCTGCAATTAAATTTCGCCAATTAACACCGACATGAGAGAAAGGAAGAGAGAGAGAAAGAGACAACGCTATATATATTTGTTAAAAATAGCTGTTGGATTATCAAACAAAAATTCGCTGTGAAAAAAAAAGCGATACATTTCTTCTACGTGTTATTGAGAAGCAGTACGCAATTAAAATAATTTTGCCGTAATTATAGTACCAATTGCATAAAAGTCATATCTAAGACTTAGTTCACTCTTTTTGTTTTTTAACTACCGGGGGAAAAAATGAATTAAATGTAAGTAGATTTAATTTAAATCTAACAAGAAAAAAAATGGAAAAATAGATCTAACTGGATCCAACTTGGATCTAAATAGATATAAAGTAGATCTAAATAAATATAAGTAGATCTATATAAATTTACGCTTTATCAGTAGATCTATTTTAGATCTATAGTAGATCTACTCAGATTTATTATATTAGATCTAAGCAGATCTAAGCAGACCTAAGGAGATCTGAGTAGATCTAAAGTAGATCTAATGATAAATAAGATGTAAATTTCCATAGATCTATTTATATCTATTTTTTTGCAATATTTTAAAATTAGTTCGGAGACTATACGGGGTCTTTCTTACATGAGATATAAATATAGCATCCTGTAGGATTTTAATTATTGAAATTTCAATTAAAAAACTCACGTGTAAAATTTACATGTGAACACATATATGTGTATACATATATATATAAAGTATATTTCGGCAAAACATCCTGCAAAAATGGCTCTTAAGACCTATTCATATTTCTAAGTTTAGACTTTCAGAGCCTTATATTCTTTATTAACTATTTATATCTATTTAGATCCAAAAATGTTTGATCTAATTAGATCTATTTTTCTATTTTTTGATCTCGTTAGATTTAAATTAGATCTACTTAGATTTAATTCCATTTTTTCCCGGATAAATGTTTGTTGCAACAAATTAGCTCGGACGAATATTCGCGTCTTTAACACGGAAGGAAGTAACGAAAAAACTCTCAAGTTGCTCTTGTACGTCAAAATGTATATTAGCCGGTGTTTTGCTGCGACGGCGAGATTCTTTTTCTCCGTGCAGGGTTCTGCCGTTTGTGTTGCGCGGCGCCGCCGATGCGACGACGAATAGGTTGCCCCAGGTCACGCTGTCCACGCACGCCACCGCGGATCAGGTTTACAAGATCGTGGAACTAGCCAAACGGTGGGAGGGACCGCTCAGCCTGGCGGTGTTCGCGCCAGGCCTCGACGCCGGCCTCGCTGTCGCTCAGCTTGATCGGGCCTGTCGGTGCGAGTTTGCCATGTACAAGGTCTCCTCAAACTTCCTTGCCACGATCGCGAATCTCGCGCGTTTTCAAAGCACACGTAACGCCCCGTCTTGTCTCCGATTTCCCGAGAGTTATTTTATTTGGTTTTTTCGTGTTGACGCACGCGAGAGAGAAAGAGAAAGAAATTTTGTAATATCAGACATAAATCGAGAATTTGTAGATGCAATATGTACACATATAAGTTTTTGGAAACACCGTAAAGAGTTTGCAAAACTTTATTAGCAAACAAGCAATCTTTTTTTTTTTTTTTTGTTATCTGTAGTACAAATCGATTTTCGCGTAAAAATTATTATTTTCCATCAACTTTGCTTACACAATTTTTAGCAAATAGATAGATACATAGATTAGTTTAGCTTTCACGGTTTCAAATATATCCGTAGAGTAGTCTCGCACAATTTTTGTACTTACATAACGGAGCATTACTCATACATACGTCTATCCGACACGCATCTACCGAAGCGAGACCGTAACACACAAACACTATGATAAGTAGTGTGATTGACGTAGACGTCCATTTGTAATCAGCATAATCATATCATTTTAATCCAATGCGGAATACGAATTAATTGAGATTATACAAATTACAAATGTTTAATTATGTGTGTGTGTGTGTGTGTGTGTGTGTGTGTGTGTGTGTGTGTGTGTGTGTGTGTGTGTGTGTGTGTGTGTGTGTGTGTGTGTGAGACTCGTAAATAAAAACTTTGACATAGGGAACACTACAACCGCCTGCGTTTTTTTATCACACTTACTAGAAACAGAAATCTCACACGCGATAATTGCGCATTGCAAAACACAATCACATGCACATCTTATTGAGAACTTTCAAAATTAATGAAATATTGGTGTTTCGTGAACTGGACGGATGTGTCAATAAAATTATTCACTCATTCACTCAAGAGCCAATGCGTTATGAAGTATTTGAAAAAATATGTTAGTTTCGTATTCGAGATAACAGTTATTAGAAGATTACGTTCTATCTTATCTGAATATTGTCAACTCTTTTTCCTCACAGCTGTTTTTTTTTTTTTTTTTGTTTTTGTTGTTGACGTAAACGTTTGATAAACGATTTAAAACACATTGCCCTACTCACACGTTACGGAATCATTATGTATTTAGTTTTCTTTTTCCATAGATTGCGTACGAAAGATCGATATAAACATTGTTCAACGCCAATAACACAGATCTGCGAGGTTTTTTTCTTTAAGAATTAAAAGTGTTCTCTTACGTAATTTTGTGCGCTGAACACGAATCTGGTCTCAGAAAGTACCTATCACGTCAGGTTTTTGAGATAAATAGAGCAAAGTGGTCCAAAAATGACGATTCTAAATATTATTATACAGAGAAAGCACAAATTATTTTAAACATTTTTGTTAACGGCTTCTTACGGTACTGTCCTTCCTCTTCAAAATCCATTTTTATTTTTTAACGTGCAACGTTTTTTCGTCAAGATATACCATTTAAAAGTCATGAACTTTTCAAAACATAAGAATATAGCCTTTCAACAAGATGAAAGAACTGGGCATAAGTAAACTGAATTAATATTTCAAAGAGGTTTAAGAGTTGTTAAATTTAGTTTACTTATGCTAGTGCCCAGTTCTTCTAACTTGTTAATCAGACTATGATCTGAAAAGTTCATAACTTCAAAATGGTATGTCGGCGAAAAAAATCGCACATTAAGAAGTAAAAGTGGGTTTGGAAGAGAAAGGATAGATACTGTAAAAAGCCAATAACAAAAATGTTTAAAATAATGTGCTTTCTCTGTAATATTTTCATGAATACAGGCAAAATTGTTATTTTTAGGCTATTTTATCTTATTTATGCCAGATTCGCGTGTTCAGCAAAAAATTATGTAAGAGAAACCACCATAAATTTTCAAACACCCTTTCAACATTTTTAAATTTACAGGCCTGTGTAATTGTTGTACGACCGACGGCCGTCTAAGACTTATCTGAATACATTCCACACATTCACTTGAGACACAGTACATACTACTATACGCTTTTTCCTTTCCGTATCTTTTCTTTTAGGTTCTTCGCACAATTCAATATGGTCATATGTGTCTCTGTAATAATCCCGACACCAGGTTTCTGTCCACCTGGTGTTTCCGGTTGGTCAACCGCCTGTCCTAGGCACGATTGGTGATCGCGCTCAGGGTGACTGCGCCGCCGCGGATCTTCAGTCGCGGCAACTTGAGACCGAGAGACAAAAGAAAAGCATGACATATCCGATCAACGTCGCCCGGAACGTAGCGAGAACGGCGGCGAACACATCTCGCGTGCTGGTATCGGACATCGAGCTGCTCCCGAGCGCGCAGCTGGCCTCCAGCTTTATAGAGATGGTCCACGAGAGACCGCCCAAAGTCGGCTTGGTCTTCGTTGTCCCCGTCTTCGAGATAGAATCGAGCGAGTCGCCGCCGACGACAAAACGCGAATTGCTTGCCGCTTGTCACGCTGGTTTGGCGGTTTATTTTCATAGGTGCGCAGTTTGTTCAAGCCGGATATGTTTCTTTCAAATCAAATAATTAATTTGATCGGTATTATTATGTCTTTTTCTTCCTAAAACTCGCGAATGAATTATTTGTCTTGATGGTATACGTACATGATGATCAACACACAGAGATGTTATTTCAGATTCCTTTGTCCGCACTGCCAACGATTTCCGGGACTGAACAGATGGATGTCCAGACCAGATCCGGGGAGAGTTCGACCGTTGATCATCACCCGGCGGGAGTATCCCCATCACAGGTGGGAACCGGTCTTCATCGGCACACGCGAAGATCCACTTTACACGGAAGAGATGTCCTGGGAAGGGAAGCAAGACAAGATGGCTCAGGTGCTTATAACATCCCGGGACAAAATGGATTAAATCTAAGTAGATCTAATTTAAAATTAATAAGATAAAAAAACTGGATCCAATTAGATTATCTTTATTAATTATATCTGATTAGATCTAAATTAGATTTAAATAGATATAAAGTAAATCTAAATAGATATAAATAGATCTATGTAAATGTACAATTTATTTATCATTAGATCTACTTTAGATCTACTCAAATTAACTATATTAGATCTACTCAAGTCTTCTTAGTTTTGCTTAAATCTGCTTAGATCTAATAACAAATCTGAGTAGATCTACTATAAATCTAAAATAGATCTACTGATAAATAAAATGTAAATTTATATAGATCTACTTTATATCTATTTAGATCCAAGTTGGATCTAATTAGATCTATTTTTCCATTTTTTTATCTCGTTAGATTTAAATTAGATCTACTTAGATTTAATCCATTTTTTCCCGAAACAGTCTATTTTGTGAACAGTTTTCTTTAAACGTAGCAAATGAGAAACTTCAATAAATATAAGGAACTTTACAAATAATTTTGCTGAAGAGTAAATTTTCGCATAAATGAAGTTGCTGTGTTACACGGTTATTTTTTTTTTTTTTTCTTTTTTTTAATCGGTAATTTTATTTTGCTCCACATTTAATTTGTATTCCATTTTTTTCATAGATGTTCGAGATATGTCTTTTGAATTATCGACTAGTCGTGCTCGATGGAGCGTTTTTCGTGCACACGCCCGGAATTAAGCGAAAACCTCGGAAAATCAGCATCGCCACGCAGGAGTTTTTCCGACCGCACGAGAGAAGAAACGCGAAGATCTACCAACGTGTGATAAAGCGTCTGATTAAGCAATATCCAGTCAATCGTAAATGCTCACAGTGAGATTTTAGAAATCGGCATAAGAATCCTGATGAGAAAAACCGCTTCTCGACACACATATACGGTGCCTGTATATTCTTCACAACATACCAATACGATTAGAAAATATTTTTTCGGCGATATCGAGTTTATTGATTATTATAGAGAATCTGCAAAACAAATATTCACATTGTTTTCTCATCGCAAAAATAAAGGTTTTTATACACAAAGCTCCTTTTAATGTAAAATTCATTTTTTTTTACTTATAAAAATGCAATTTTTTCTGATTTTCCAATTTTTGGAAAAATAAATTTTAAATAAGATCACATTATAATATGGACATGTGCAGCGTGTGAGGCATTTAATCTTTGAATAGCTCGTTAATTATGTATAAAAAAAAATTGTTACACGCATAAGTTGCACGATTTTAAAAAGGTTATCACATATACATATAGTGTAACTTTACTTTTTTTAATAGATAAAAAGATCCAGCTGCTTTTTTCTTCTCTTACGGAAAAAACGTTTAACTCTTGACCGTAACGTACGAAATCACGTTCACAACTTGACCGTAAATTTTCAATATTCAGCGTTATACGTTCAATTTTGAGCGTTTACGATCAAGTTGAACGTAATTTCGCACGGTCAATAGTTGAACGTTTTTTTCGTAAGGGGATTCCTTTATTCTGATGAAAAATTTCGTTGTTATTTAAACAACTAATTTGTTATGCATGTACGTTTTGTCTGCGCGAAGATTCGCACAACGCGTTATATATCTCACGAAATTGCAAAATAGATCAGTCAGTCTAGCATCTCACACAGACACAACGTCCATTGGACGTCTGTAACGTTCATGTGTAAACACCTATAATGGAAGTTTGTATAGAATGTTGTTTGCGTGGGATACACATATATGCAACGAGTCTTTATAACAAGAGTCATGACAATTATTATCACGACACTGATAGCTCGTGCGCTTATTGTGTTTTAATGATTCAAGATTTTTAAGTTCCAAGTTTTTCTTTTTCACGCATATTGTTTTGTCAAGAAAATGTTTATTTTTTGTTATTTCTTTTGTTCAACCGCAACAACATATTTTATTGATAAATGTTCACAGTTATCTTTTTGTTTGTAATCATTTTATATTGTTTCGTTTTTTATCTGTTAAAAAATGACTTTCTTTTTTATATATAAGATTTTTTTTTTAATCCACATAAAACTGCGCGCGCGTGTGTGTGAGAGAGAAATTCCATGTATCTAGACGCTGTGTAGAAAACCAGAGTTTAGAGTGACAATAGGAGGAAGAACGATGGGAAGAAAGGGAATAAAAAGAAACAGAGACGAGACACAGCTACGATAAGCTGCTAGGACAAATGGATGTTCCAACAACCAGTGTCCTAACCGAGCGCTAATAAGTCTCTCGTCGACAATATCGACAGCGCACACATCAGCGCGATTTTCTACAATCATCGATAAGATCTGAAACATTTTTTTTTCCTGAAATCAGACGCCGAAAAGGCGTCATCGATAAGAGAAGCATTTGCGGCGCCGGTGTGAGTTCGTGAGTTTCTATGCAAAAGGAGCATTAGTCATGTGCGGCCAATGGGCTCGTTATCTCGATCATACGACACCGTTGCTACGAACAGTGGTGGTCGCGGTAATAATAATGACGGTGCGCGATAGAGACCCTGACCAGCGGCAGTCTATTAGAAGCGAATAGAAACCTCGACACAGTTCGCTCGCCTCCTTCGTCCGTCGCTGTTTCCGGACACGTTATCCAAAAGTAACTTCCTTGTCGCGCTCCTCCTTGTTATATTCGTCCCGTATTGGCGCGTATCGAAGAGAGAGCATCGTGCATATTCGATTCGATCGAGCTTGCGCGCACACTCGGAGAGAGGAAACTATACACACGCATTTTTGCCGCTACAACCTACAACCGCCGCAGCGCGGAAACGGCCGCAGCCCGTAACACGAGGAACACGGCGCGCGCACCGTCGCACTACCGTCCGTCCAGTGGTGTGTTTCAGATCGCGTGATTTATGTCGGAGCGTTTCCCGGTAAGTTCGCCGCGGCCGCCTCGCCACGAAAAAAATCCCGCTACATTCCGTGTCTCCGCACTTCCACATCTCGCGATTGCGGTTAATCTCTCGCGCACAAATCGTGCATATTTTCTTTTCAATCACGCGAGATCTGAAAAAACTTCAATTGTGCTAGTCAAAATAAAATGAACAAGGCTCTAGCGGTGTGAGTGATTTGTGCCGATCGTTTGTAGTCTCTTATTTATTTGGTTCTGTTTTTCTTTTTGTGGCTTGCAGGATATAATAACATGAATATTTTGAGGAACATTTCGGCGGCCTTTTGGTCGCCAGATATTTGGTTACCACCTAACATCACATGGAAAGACATCAGTCCGAATGCAGACAATAAATATACCAATTATCAGCATTTAATATATCCTATTTTCATGGCATTCGTTCTCCTAGGAATAAGATATACTCTTGAGAGGTAAGTTTCGTTGTTTTTTTTAATATCAATGTATTATTAAGTTTTAGAAATATAGATTTGAATACACACATATATATGCACACACACACACACACACACGTATATAACAAATAATTTTCTCTGCAGAGTTGTGAGAAAAAAGTTTTAATATAAACAACTTTTTTTTTTATAGATATTGGTTTGCTCCCTTTGGAAAATCCATCGGCATAAAAAATACCAGAAGCAAAAAGGCGCAACCTAATGAAATGTTAGAGAAAGCATATCTCAGTAAGAAAACTAAGTATAAGCAAGTAAGTGATTTAATTCATTCTATGAAAGAGATCAAATTACACAATCAAGCTTAGCAATTTTCATTACTCTTTTTTTTATCAAGAAGAAAAGTTATAGAATAGAAAACTACTATTGTCAAAAATATAGTAGTCATGTATCTTACATATTGCGATATTGAACAATTTAAAGAACATTAATTACTAATTGATACATTTTTATCTGTATCATCTGCACATTAGCATCTTGTAACACACAACTGTGTTTTAAGATTGTGGCATTGGCTAAACAATTAGATTGGTCTGAAAGACAGGTGGAAAGATGGCTTCGCCTACGTCGCTCTCAAGACAAGCCATCAACTCTGACAAAATTCTGTGAAAGTTGGTTAGTTGTATCTCACTTATCTGTTTGTTGTCTTTCTGCAAATGTTATGAGGTAATGCTAAAAATATATTTACAACTTTCTTATTCAGTATAACCTTTTCTACAGTTGGAGGTGTTTCTATTATACATATTCCTTCCTGTATGGCCTTATTATTCTATGGGACAAACCCTGGCTTTGGGATATAAAGAATTGTTACTATAATTATCCATATCATCCTGTTACCAATGACGTATGGTGGTACTACATGATATCAATGTCATTTTATTGGGCATTGAGCTTCTCTCAATTCTTCGATGTGAGGAGGAAAGATTTCTGGCAAATGTTTATCCATCATATAGCCACAATTTTGCTTATGTGTTTCTCATGGGTCGGAAACTTAACAAGAATCGGATCTCTAGTTCTGCTGGTGCACGATTGTGCAGATATATTTTTGGAGGTAAGAGAGAACTCGGGGGGGGGGGGGGGGAAAGAAACA
>QVNZ01024037.1:0-10436 GCA_014825645.1 Pseudomyrmex dendroicus | reverse complement strand
AAAAAAAAAATTACGGCTACCGCATCGAAAAATTATAACGCGCAAAAAGTGCAAAACATTTCAAGGACTCGCGCATTTTACAAGTGAAAAACGTAATATAAAAGCATACAACTTCGCATTCTTGCGATTGCGTCCTTGCGTTTTCTGCGTCGCGATTTGCGCGGAGAGCGCGGCAGAGTTCGTTAGCGTCCGGCTGTTGAATATCATGGCTTTTTAGCCTGCAGGTGTCATTAGGGTGCGGACGGACGAACGAACGCTGATTGGTCTCGGCCGATCGCCTTCGGGGACACCAGCCCATCAGCTGTCCCATTCGCGCCAACGATGCCGACGACGAACGGCTCGCACACCGCACCACCCTGTGTGTGCGATTCCATCGCCTCCATCTTCGGAGAAAACACGCGGCCCTCGCGCGAATCGTCGTTTCTCACAGACGCGTGTGTTTCTGTTTTTGATCCGAAAACAAAACGCGCGTGTGAAAAAAAGATCATAAATCATTTTTCTGTTTTAACGCGACATTTGTAATAATTTTCGCGCAACTATTGCAATTGCAAGTCTCGCCGCGCGCGCGCGCTATGACTAATTTAATTCTTGTAAGACTAATGACGTGAACGATAGGTAAAGATATACGCGTCTGACAATAATGTCGAGAGAGAGACTAATTATGTTCTTTTTTTCTTTCTTCTTGTTTTCTCGTGCGAGACGTGTCAAAATTACAATTTCTCAAATCATTAGAGCCCGAAAAGGCACCGGCCATTATCTGTGTTATCTAACCGAGGTAGAGCTTTGCGAGCGAGCCTCCAACCGCGCGAATAATATATCGTCTCTCTCTCTCTCTCTCTTTCTTTCTTTCGAGAGAGAGAGAGATCCCCCACTCACCCTCGCCCTAAACACTCCCACATATTAATCTTCCATCGCGTCAGGGCTACGAGCTCTCGTTAGCTCTAGCGCGCAGCCGAAGTCTTCCTCCCAAAAGAAGTCCTCCCGCCGTGTAAATGGACCTTGTTGGCGAAGACGAGATGAAAGACCGTGCAGGTAGAAATCAGCCGCGTGAAAGAAGTCAGTCTAGGAATGGGAAAAGAAAAAAATAAGGGAGACAAACGGGGGAGCGAAATAGGAGCGCGGGAGGAGGAGAGGGGGGGAAATTCGGCGCGCTAGAATCGGCGGGTATCCCTACGAGATATCGCATTAACGAGGCCCCTCTCCCCGCTGATGCGGGGCCCCTGATCATCCTAGATCCACGTCTAATTACAACGCCGCGCGCGCGCGTATACGAAGGAAACTCGTTTCTCTCTTTCTCTCTCTTTTTCTCTCTCTCTCTCTCTTTCTCTCTCGCGTGCTGAAACGCTTCGAATCGAAATTACGGATCTGCCGCCGCGCTCGGCTTTAACTGACGCATGACTGGCTGCGGGTTAAGCGAGTCAACGAGTAAATGAGTCCGAATTACGTGGGCGTGTCAATGCCGGGAAAATGAGCCCTGCGAGCCGGCCGCTCTCTCTCTCTCTCTCTCTCCGCGGAGGTATCTTCTGGCGCGGAAGGTTATGCAAAACAACGTCGGGTAATAAGCCCGCACGCGCTCGCACGAACTTGGCTTTTCTGACGCGATCGCGGTAGCCGACACGCGGTCGATGACACGCGCGACAATTTACGCACCGCATGTGCGTGTACTTTCGTAGCACACGAGAGCACAAATCTCCGCTCCGTAGAGCATGAGATCGACCGGTTTGCGCGCGATTAGTGACTTTATGTAGTTTTGCAAATTGTGATCGTCGTATCTCTCTCTCTTTCTCTCTCTCGTACAAGCGAGATTCAATTAAGCGAAATGAAAGGACAAGTTTTTTTTTTAAATCGAGTGCGATTGAAAGTCCGGCAAGAGCGGCGTTATACCGAGCGATATGTAATTGCTGCGAAATTAATATTTCGATAATCCGACGTAATAGCATTCATTTCGCTTGCAACCTGTTGGCATACGTTGAACGTGTATACGTTGAACAAACTCGATTTCCCGTAGCGGTCGCATTAAACGATCGCCGTTTCGCAACGCTCATTTGTGTATGCGCCGATATATATCGAAAATAATTAGGATGCGATCTCACGACGCTTAAGTGAACCGTAAACGAATTGCGCTCGTGTATACGCCGAGAGTCTCGCGTACCTATACAATCCGAATGTATCGATCGGCGATAATCAAACTCGAATGAAAAACGTATGTCTCGGTTAGATAGATCGCAGCGATTTAAACGTTAATTTGTTAATGTCGCGCGCATTACTCTCTCATAGAGAGAGAGAGAGAGAGAATCGTAGCTTTTCCCGAGTAGCGCATAAAGGGACAACGCATGATATCGCACGCTCATCCCGCTCGGAGGTCGGCTGAATTATTGGTGTATCGGATATATCGAGAAAATTGGCGGTGGTCATCATCGCCATTATGAATTCTTTATTTGGACGTTGCGGCGTCGGAATTACAGGGCGGCGTGGGCTACCTTGCTTACTGCTTCATATACGGGCTTCGTCGATATCAGCGACGGCTACGAAACTGACCCGCGCTCGTTCAAGCGCGACTATTGTGTCTCGCGATCTCCGTTTCGAGATTTTTTTCTTACCGATATTACGCGTGAAACATTTGCGATAATTTGTCACGAGATTTTGGATGATAGAATCTTCAAAATTTCCGAAGGTCTCCGTTTGTTAAAACGCGGATTAATTTTTTCTATATCTCCGCTTCTTCGGATTCTCGAACCCATCGCTTTCCGATGATCGCATGTGTCGATCAGTCCGGTCGTAACGAGTGCAATAAACAGCCGATTTTTCAAATTTCTGCCGGATACATGGGAATTTTCGCGAATCCGCGCAGATACAGATCTCTGCGTGCACAGGAATTCTCTCTCTCTCTCTCTCTCTCTCTTTCTCGAAAATATATATTTTGTACAAAAACACATAAGCTTGAAAAAAAAAAAACATGTATATAAATATAGAGCGCGGCTAATCGCACATAGTATCAGCGACGGTCTCTCGCGCGATATACGAGCAGATAGCTCGATGTTACCCGGCCTGTTTCCTGTTCCACTTGAATATCTGATGCTAAACGGAATTTGATATGAGAGAGGTCTCGTTAATGAGACTACTATTATCCTGTCGTCATTAACTGTCTGATATAAAACGCGCGTGCTTACCGCCAGAGCGCAATAGATTAATCGAGTCTCATCACGGATGTTTGTAACGGATTCGATTATGCGTTTAAACACGTATCGATTATGTGTCTCATCCTGTACTTTGTGTGTGCTCTCTTGACATTTCTAATGAGACCTCGGCTTTTGCGAGTGCGATGACCGAGCTCTGACGATATTTAAAATATATATATATATATATTTTGAAACTTCTCTGACATAGAGAGAGAGACGCTGCGCGTATATACACGTTACTGCATTTCGCAACATTTCCGGTACTTCTCTCAGGTTTTGCAGAACTCGCGCGTACCGATCAATCGGCGGCGGCGGCGGCGGCGCGCGAGCACAGCGTGTCCGGTTATGACGAGTGCCAGAACTCCGAGCGCGCGAACGGATACAACGGGGAAATGACTTCATCTTAATAAATTACGTCTCCGCGTAAACTTTCGCGAATGGCTTCAAAAAGATTCTGAGAAGAGCCGTATACGCTATTTTTGGAGAATAATTCCTTTACGCGCGCGCGCGCGTTTGTTGGCTTCTCACTTTTTTTTTTTTTTTTTTTTTTTTTATCTTTCTCGATGCCGCAAGAGTTCGAGAAGTTTTGACGAAATAAGTTACTTCCTAAGTAAGATGTTATAATAGGACACAGTTAGTTTCTTTCTTCAATAGTAGATAAAGGGCCAATATATACAGGATGTTGGTGTAAAAACGTAGTTTTATTGAAAACAGCAAATCAAAAGAACGAATTTTGATCATGTATCTTTTTCGATGAATAACAAAAACAAAAAGCACGCACACAATAGAATTAAACGGACACTCATTTGTCAAATAAATAAATTCAAACGATCACAAAGATAAGAACACAATAAACCGACGATAAGATCGTACGCTTCTTGTCAATAATTAACGTTTTCCTCGTCAACTATAAATTGCGCTCTTTGTAAATTTTATTCTTTTTTTGTAAATTTTATTCTCTCTGTCATTTTTACGTTTCGGAGATCGCGGAAAGGAAGAGGAACTGCAGAATGAAAACCAAAGAGAAGTTGTGACTGAGTTTCAATAATGTTTTCTATTTATTTAGCTCTTCGCTATACACTGTACTAAGTCGTTTACACGCGCTCCTAATTTACTCTTTCTTTCTCTCTCTCTCTCTCTCTCACACGCGTTCCCACTCTTTACGAATTGCCACACGCAGAGATGTACATCTTGCTCTTTCTAAAAATTCACTAGTTAAATTCATAATCAGGTATATTGCAGTGTCCCATCTATGTTTACGATCTTTTATTCTAATCATGTATTAACGACTCTATGTTTTTGTTTTTCTACACAGAATAATTATTAAGAGAACGATGTGTATAGGTATATACAAATATATGTACACAATGGCGCCACACAAAACGTGTGGTTTTTTTTTTATAATTTAACCGGAATAATATATTCGCGAATAATAACTTATTTACCGACTTATTTTTCAACCCGATCCCCTTTCTCTCTCTCTCTCTCTCTCTCTCTTCTTCTCTCTGTACGCGACCCGTTTTCTCTCGTAAATAAATTCTTTTTTTTTCCCCGACTTTATATAATAAATACACATTATGATACATCGCCGCGCTCCGCGCGTATACAGAAGAGTAGTTGCAGCAGAGATTACAAATATTTCTTTCCACTTAAAGCCGCTGAATTACGATACGAAAATGTCATCTTTAGTTCCGACAAGCACAAACGAAGAAACGCATCTGAGAAAACGCGTTTCGTTAGTTTTTTTTCTTTTTCCTCAAATCGTGTTTCATATTTTTGATGGAATTGAATAAACGCGCTTCTTCTCGTAGGAAGCGTTTGTGTCTGTCGAGGGAATCGAACTAGCATATATATACACATGTATGTATATGTATAGTAAATAACTTTACAGACTTTTAGAAAAGACTGAAAAATTTACCGCTAGTTTGTTTTAATTTTGTTTAGCGTGAAATTTGATCTTACAGATTTTAAGAGATGGGGTAGTAGAACATTAGTAAAGAATGTTAAATACTTGCGGTGTAAAAAACATTCTTGTGCATGGCTTCCAAGTAGAGTCATGTGTTGTGTGTGTGTGTGTGTGTGTGTGTGTGTGTGTGTGCGTGTGTGTATGTCATTTCTTTATACCGACGGTTTTGTGAGCATTTCAGTTCACTTTGTCGGGATTGAGAGCAGCCCGATACTCGTTAATATCGTTGCGCGAGCAAGTGTATATATTCCCATTCCTCCTTCCGTCTCGAGTCTTGATTGCACAGAGAAAGTCAATCGAAAGGGCAATCGTCGAACGTTTCTACGATTTCTCGTCCATGTTGTTTGGCAACGGTCGTTTCTTCAGGATTCCCAGGTCTTGCACGTTCTCCAGGAAAGTCTTGTGATGTTGCGCGACCAGAAGTGGATTCACAGTCTGCACGTCCTTCTTAAGCTCCTCCATGTCCCTCTTGAGCTTCGCTCTCCTGTTTTGGAACCATGTGATCACTTGGGCGTTGCTCAGACCCAGCTGAGCGGCGATCTCGTCCCTGTCGGCTGGGCTCAAGTACTTTTGGTACAAGAACCGCTTCTCCAGCTCGAAGATCTGCTGATTCGTGAACGCGGTCCGGCTCTTGCGCTTCTTCTTCGGCTGTTGGCGATTGTTGAACAGGTTCAAGTGATTGGCTTGCTCTGTAACACAAGTAATTAGATACGGTTAGTCGTGCGTATTTCTTTTAACACCGCTAAGTACCGCAGAATGATATCAGACATTGACCCACGGCTTTTTTCGTGATTTTAATTCGTGGCTTTAAGTCATTTAATTTCATCGTTCATTAATTAATTAATTAAGCGATATTTGTTACATCTCAATTTGCATAATATATTTTATTCGAATGATTTTCGCGATTTTATCGGATTTGTTATTTAATCTTATCGTTAATTGTTTAATTTTAAGGCAATATTTTTTATTATTCATTTCAATTTGCATATTTTATTTCATTTAAATGTTTCGAATTATTTTACGACGAGGAGTGTAGAATTTTATTGATAATTCGCACACGCGATTTCTCGTGAAAGAAGTGATGAAAGTGATTCGTCGTCTTTCGTGGCAACGCTACTAAACTGCATCACCGGTTATTACGTGCAGGGATAATGAATGAGCGAAGGCAAAAGAGCGTATTGCGCAAGATCGCAAACGAACCGTCGATTCAGCAGCAATTAAATCCTGCCGATAACAAGACCGTCCATTCCCGTTGCCGAGCCTCGTGTCTCTCTTTCTCTCTCTCTCTGTCTCGGAAACGCAATGCGATAATTAGCTACCGATACCGAATACGTCTATTAAGATTTTATCACACTAACATCGTCTGAGTAATTGCCGGCAAACTTACGGCGGCGGAAAAAAATTCTCTTCTCGACGTAAAACGTCGCAGATGTAAAAACGCGATACGGACGAGAGAAAAATAAAAGAATATTAAAAAAGAATAATAATAAATAAAAGTATGTATAAGAGAGCGAACGTTTATTTCGCCACTTACTTAATGCACACGTTACGCGTGGTTGATTCCACGTGTGGGAATCGAGCGAGATGCACACGAGATAAAGAAGAGATATGCAGATCTGACACACATGTACGTATATCGGGTTTTCTTTATTATATCACTAAAAAATGCAGAGAGTGAAAAACGTCGGCCGTAAGTATTACAGGTTACTTATGTGAACTTGGTAAACGAGACAAGATAATTAATTACTAATTAATTCCACACGATGGTGTCAATAAGCGGCAACGCACATGCCGCTCCGAGATCGAGAAACACATGTAGAAGAGCTAGATGGAAAATAACGGCGTTTTAGGTAGAAACGATTATATTTCGGTGAAGCTGAATTTATGTTACCCTACACCTTTTATCGTCGATATGCTGCTTATGTATAAATTAAGGTTTCAAGAACCTCAACAAAGGTTAATTGGGATAAGCCTCGAAAAAGTGCCCTTTCACCTTATGTATTTCGACTTTATACTCGACTCCTCTTTCATACACGCCGTACAAGAGACAATCTGTATATAATATTCCTCCGCGTGTAGAAATGCGCGCCGTGCTGTACAATGATTTCAGTTGGAACTGTACCTAGAGAATCGCTTCTAAGGGCTACAAATTAAGCGTATTTTCGAGACACGGAAGGGTTCTCCCCATAAAAGTATTACGCATTCGTCACGGTGCTCAGACCACGGAATTCCGAGAGCCATAACTTTGATAGTTCCCGGTGTTCCATAGCCGAAGGCTGCTTGTGCAGTTCAGAATATAATTCCACACCATGTGTTTGTCATTAGAAACAAAAGTTGTAAAAAAATTATTGAATTGAAGATTTCAACGTGTTGTTATTACCAATAATTCGTTTTTGTTAAGTTACGTAGAGAAAAAAAAAAATAAATTGTCAGTTTTTAAATATATCCCGACTTCCGTCACGTATATCTTATCGAGCTCGTTGCGAGTTATCGCGGCATAATTTTCTCAAAGTGGTCTGTTATTATAAATTAATTGCCAAGTTTTAAGAGAAGCCATTAAATAGGCTTCACTGCATCGCTGCGTTCAATGCAGAAGGTAGCTATTACACTTTAGGTTTTTTTAAACACATGTATTATTTATTAAGGAGTGAAAGATTTTTAACAAAAAGACGGAATAACTTACACAAATTTGGTTGTGCGTTTATGTAAAATATGTTCTCAAAATTCTATATTAAGACGACACTTTGGTTTTTAAACAATTAAACAAAAAAAGACTCGAACACAGATTACTTGTTACGATTTCTCGTCGCGCAAAAGAAAGTAGTAAAAAATTACACAGATTTTTATTATTTTACAAGTACAGAATTGTACTTTAGAGAATTGAGCTTCGATTCTTTAAATAATTTCGAAAAAAATTTATCAACAAAAAAATTCGACAGAAAAATAATCGTATTGGGTCTATCGAATGCATTAATCGTTTCTTTACACAGTCTAAAATAATCAACGACCGACGCCGTATTTTACGCCGGTGAATGACGCCGCGTAATACCGGTTTCCGTTTCACAATTTTCGTTATGCTCACGTTGATTCTTGTGGACAAAGAAAATATTGTCAGTTTTAACGTTGCTATATTGTCAATAAACGAAGCGACACCGTGCATTTTTCTTTCTTTCTTTTTTTTTTTTTTTTAATCTTGCATAACGTTTACAATATACCGAGCTGTATGCAACGACAATCGTCCTTCTCTCTTCGCAATGACGTTAGCCATTAGGAAATAATCGAACTGAATGACGAAAAAGAGAGGCGGGCGCGATGAGTCGTGGACAAAGTAGCCGAGGAGTCGCTTCAGGATCAAAGGCCGCCGCCATCGGTCACACCTGCGCAACCCGACTGTACAGTCCACTTTAAAAACTCTCACCGGCCCGACACCAAGCCGATGCACATATAAGGCGAGCAGACATTTCTCGTCTTTAACGGAGAAATGATGATCTTATTTGAGACAAAAAATGATTTGTATTTGTTCACGCGTCCTTAATCATTTTACAATATGTACCACTACTTAGACCAAAAAAAAAACCCGTATCATACATGTATATTTAATTGGTTTTCTCTCACATTGAAAACATTCCGATTAACGAAAGCACATGTCGGTTGTTATGTCGGTAAAAAAAATATATATATATAAATGCACTCGGCTCTATGCGCGAGAATGATAAGTAGACTGGACGTGCGTAGAATGTTAGTGTGTCTAACTGACATTCTATTTGCGAATCGATTAATTTACCTCTGTTTATGACTGAAGTCGATGTTATATAGATGGAAATATTAATATCCAATCCGCGCGTACGAGAGAGAAAATTAATATCCAATTTATGGACTTCGGAAAAATAATTAAAGAGTCGAAGATCACATCAAACACTTTGTAACGAAGGTGAGACTTTTGCGAGATAGAGATAAGTGTATATATATATAGTTACTCGATTATACACATCGCAATCAAAATGCAACACTTACTTACGTATATAAAAAGAATTGGAAGACAAAATATGTTTTTTTTTTTATCTTCTCTCTGTAAAATTAAATCGAAATGCGTTTGACAATAAAATCGAAGACAAAAGCGAACGATTTTTATACTACAAGGACGTGGGGACAGAACGATGAAACGGTAAACGAACAGACGAATAGACGGACGGAAGAAGCGGTGTACGTCGAGATATTAGTTTCTGCGGTCGGCTCTCCGCAGAGATTTAATTCGTTTGATGTTCACGAATTCGCCGCTTCGACTGTATTTTCGCAATTCGCGGTCTCTCTTTCCCTTCAACTTTCCAACAGTCACAAGGAATCGTCGCCGATACTTCCTTTCCCTTCCAAAGATTTTCACACCTTTGTCGGAAAATGTTCAAAATTTTTTTAAAAATGTAAAAAATAAAATTAAGAAGAAAACGTAGTACATAAAATCAGCGCACAATATTAATTTGATAAAAGTTTTATGTATACACGAATTTTTCTGTTACGAAAATATGAGCTACAATTTATTATAAAATTTTTATATGAGATTACAAAATTGAAAACTGTAATGTGTGTGTGTGTGTGTAGAAAAAGAGAAAAAATAAGAGAACTAGAAAATTCTACAGGACTACTATCCCTGATAAAAGACAGCCGACGCGACCACCTGCCGTGCGTAAACCATATCCGTATATGACATCTACTAGGGTCACAGATGGCGGCGAAATTTGCTTGATTAATGTGCTGACTTGGCCGAAAATTTGGTTTAATTATCGTGAGCTCAGTATACTTTCGCATCCGTGCTTCTCCTGAAACTTAATTTAAAATAAACTGTTCTCCCATAATGATTAAAATAATTAACAACAAATTGATTTTTTCATCGTCAAGGATTGCCAAAACTTTCAAAAGCGTATAATTAAAAAATGTGAGACATTTAATTTATTTTAATCGCACAGAGAACATGTATTTTATTGTTATTTTCTACAAAAACGCACGTAAACAGTGAGAAAACTGTTTCAGAAACGGACAGCGGACGCAAAAGCGACACAATAGGTATGTCTCACGAAGAATAAGAAAACCGCTGCGCAGCCATCTTGGTTACGCTCGAGCAGAACTCACTCGAGTAGAATAGCTACGAGAAGTTAAGAGGCGCGACGATCTTGAAACAACCTAACTGGCATCTCGTGGAGTAGATTATTCGACAACAGTTTCTTGTTAGCTGAATTTTACGGTCAAACTGCAAACGACCTCTATGACGCAACGCGAGACGAAGAAACTCGTTGCGC
>QVNZ01024035.1:0-10974 GCA_014825645.1 Pseudomyrmex dendroicus | reverse complement strand
AAAACTTTCCCATCTAAATTTCGCGGCCTATATTTAAACTTCGTTCGATCGGCGAAGTGCTGATACGAGTTTGCAGATCACGGCGCGCGAACGACTCTCTAGCGCGGAGTCTTTTAACTGGTACCGCTGTTTTCCCAAGAGTCTCTTTTTCCGACAAATGCTCTTTATCTTTCTCTTACGTGCGGCGATGTCGAGCATATTTCACGGACATACATTACATAAATGAAGCTCGTCGCGTATAGATAAAGGCGCGACACGTTTTTTTTTCTTTTTTTATCGGTAATCTCCTTCGATCGCAAAGAAGGATTTCGAGCGATCGAGATATCGCGGGTATAATCGCGGTCGGTTTCGACTTCGCTAAGCTTCCGCAGTCATCCCGCAGTCCCGATAACGCAGCTAATGTGTGCGAAACGATACGCATTACCCGCGTTATCGGGTATAGCCTCGAGGTTAGTCTCGGAAGTCACGCAGTTTCGTGAAGCTAAAGATAGCAAGTGAAGGAACCGAACACTAAGATTACAATCACATTTCCATGTAAAGACATTGACAATTTCAACAGTAATTATCGCAATATTCCAAGAATTTCTTAAATAATATCTCAGTTTGTAATCCGACTGTTGAAATATCCGGAGAGAAGGGAGGATTCCACATAATCGAACTTCTGCCTGAGAAAAGACTTATCGAAGAATTCGCGATCGATAGAAACTTAATTTCGCGACGTATGTGCAACGCACATAAATATCTGACGTCTTCAGAAATTCGGGAATATTTTACCGACACGCATTCTCTGCCGCTTCATCTTGTTTATTTCGTAACATCACTCCGTCATTTCCTATCAAGCTTCCAAAGCTTTATCCACCGTCGAGAAAACCGAAAGTGCGTCTCGATTCCGCGACAACAGCAATCGATCTATCAATGTCTCGCGTCCCGCCGCCGCAGGGTCTCGACTTCATCGCTCGAGCTCTAAACATGATGTGATGTATGTAAAAGCTATCCAATCCTCACACACACACACACTCAAACATATATGAATTATTCTTTTCTGAGAAAATTATATTTTTTACTTATTTTTTGTATTTTTATTTTAACATTTAATTTCGTCTCGGTTCTAATGCCGAGCCGCTTCGCGAATTTCGCGAGTAGCGGGCGGGGAAAAGAGAACCGTAAACGAAAGGAGAAAGATTTAGGCTGGTGTAAGAGTCACAAGAAGACGAGGAGTTAAAAGAGAAAGGGACGCGACGAGTCGACGGCGGCGCCAGAGGTATTTATACCGTGGCGACCTTTGACGGCCGCGCCGACGTTGACGTCGACGTTTACGACAACGACGACGACAACGACGGCGGCGGCAACGACGACGACGACGACGACGACGACGCTCAATGAAGAGCTGTCTATCCGCAGACGCGAAAGAAGCAAGGCAGAGAGAGCGGGAACTCGCTCTCGACGCCGCAACGCGGTTCTAAATGTCATCTGACCATCGACACCGTCGCAATTTGTCGATGACAAAATGCAATCGCTAAATCTTTCTCAATTAACGTCCAAGAAAGAGATGTTAATTTAATATCTCTAAATTCTAAAATAAAATATCAAAAATATAAGAGACATTATCAAATTGATATTTAAAAAAATAAATAAAAAAATTTCCACGCTAAAAACAAATTGGTTTTAATAAAACGCGATGTGAGATAAAGATCGCACACAAGTTGCCGCAGCCGTAACATAAGACGTATACCGTAAGAATCAACCAGTCGTATTAAGAATCTTCAAATCATAAGACTGCCATTTCCAAATATAAACGATGGTAATTAGTCAAGACATTCTTACGATATGTCTTTTACGGCTACGGCGATTTGTGTGCGATGACCTTAAGTGTTACAAAAGACGAAAACAATACATCGTTAATTAATATTTTACAGTTGTTGTCCCGGCTTTGTTCCTTCCGCGTCAAGAGAAAAAAAACTGACAACATATTCTCGGCGCGAAGAATGTGGCCGCCTGTATAAAACTTTCGCAATTCCAGTTCGTCTTTCCGCAGCGCTCGACTTATCTCGTTACGAGTTTATCGGAACGAGGAGGACTCGTCCAGGAAATTGTTTACGGTTCGTCGAGGATATCGGCGATTATCGTCTGTTTGTTATTACTATTTCTGGCAGCTGTTCTAACAGCAAGATCAAACACGGATATATTTAAAGGGTTTGATTACTTGCGATATCGCGAATAATACGACATTCTCTCGAATATATTTCTTTTTTATATTTAATTTAATTTTGTATTAATTTTGTATTAATTTTATTTTTAATTTAATTTTGTAATTTAATTAAAAAAACAAGATACCTCGTTCTTTAAGTATTTATTCATAACGTAAATCAATTCAGCAATTATGTAACAATCAGATTTGGAATGAGCGACAATTATCTCGCGACAAATTGACAGATCAATCGACAGTCGAGAATCTATCGATGTCGTACTTACGAGATTAAACTTAATTGTCGCGATCGATTGCGCTATGAGAAACCGTCTCATAATCAATCTTAATTAGCAACAGCTCGACAAACCTTACGACACGTTTTTCCTCGCTCTCCACCCTCCTCTTTTCCCAAATCTCACGGATAAGCATAGCGGGGAGAAAGACGATAGAGGGAAAGACGGGCCGAGTGGCGATGAAGGGGAAACGAGATTGCGTGCTTCGCCGGCGAAGGCGGCTTCGATGCTTAATTGAAACTGCCGAGTAAGCACAGGGCTCCGGTTGCTTTTACTTTCGGGCCCATAATTCCACCTCCTTCAACCGCGCGACTTCCGGTGGCACTTACGTTCTCGAGACACGATCACGAGGATCATTCCGTTAGCTTTCCCTCTTCCACTTTATAAATGAAAGACTATAAGAATAAAAAAGATTACAAGAAAAAGACTATTAAGAAAAAATATATAATTTTTTGATTTTTGATTTTTTTTTACTGTGTAGAAGCGTCGTCAAGATTTACGAGAAAATAGATAATTCTTTCTTCGCTACTTAGACAACATATTTCGCGCAAAGAAATATCGAAAGAAATATTACCCTATTATATTCCGACAAGACACTTTTTGCGAACTATATATTATTGACACTTTCCTGCTGTGCAATCAAAAAAAAAAAAAAAAAAGTTTCGGCTCCCCTCGCAATCGACTTGTATAACTCGCAAAATCTCTTAAGCCGCGTGGTGTGGCAAAAATGTGAGTGTGTGTGAGCGCGAAACTGCGAAAGTTATTGACGCTTTATGAAAACGCCGAGTGTATCACGCGGCGGGAGTTTACGAGGGGCTTTTCCAACACGGTGTAGTTCAAAGAGGCTGCTTCAAAGAGTGACATCCCGAAAATGCATTTATTTTGTCGATCCAACCAACTTTTATCTGACTAGCTAACTTCGAAACAGGTCGGAGGAGAGGAATAAATAAAATATTTAGCGGAGACACGCGCACGCGGTTAACGTACCAAACATCCGCGAAACTTTGTTCAAACTCTCTCTGCTCGTATATATACGTATACAGAGAAAATATATAAAAATTTACAATATTTTTTAATAACGTTCTTATTATTAAAAACTACTTATTATCAGCGAATTAAGAATTTGAAAGCTCGTGCAGTTTAAAACTAGTAATGAAATTAAAAAGGTGATACGAGCCGATCCGCTGAATGTTTTGCGAATAAATATATTTTAAATATACTTATATTTAAGAGTGTAAATTCTTATATATTTTTTTTTTTCCGTTGGCACGAAAAACCAAAGATTCCGGGTTCGACTCCTGGCCGAGGTGTTTTTTTTGCAATATAATTTCTAAATTGGAAAGGAAAAATGGATATCTCATATACACAGAGAGAACAATTTCTTTAAATTTAATAATTCGATTTGTTTGACTCATATTTGTTTCATTCAAAACAAACAACATAATTTTATACCAAACAACAATTTTGTTGAATGAAAATTATATTGTTACGTTAAAATAAATCATATTATTTGACGGAAACAATACAAATGTTTGAAATAATTTATTTCAACGAAATAATATTTTATTTGATTTCATTAAAGCATTATTTAATGAAAAAGAAACATTTCTTTACATAAATGTAACATGGAAAATATATTTGATTTAAATCATAGCATTGTTTGAGACAATTACAGTATTTGGTGACTACTGATATTTTCTCTACACTACGAAGTCGCTTTCCACATAGAAATTTCTTTACATGCTCCCAAATTAATTACCCTTAAGGAGTAACATTGCACTGCAATATTAAAAAAAAATAATAATTTAAAGAAATAATAAATAAAATGTGTAGGATAGCTTGAGAATAAGTATATAAAAATAATTAGATTTTAGTAAGGAACAAGTGGTCTAGCGGACTGAGTGCAGGAGCTGCGAACATGGAGATCTCGAGTTCAAATCCCACCATCATCTTTTAGGATTTTTTTCAGGTCTCTTTCAATAAAGTTCATCGGTTTAATCGGCGAGCTGAATCGGGCACAGATTAATTCGAGTGAAATTTTGAAGCGTGAGAGCGCAAAACAATTTTTAATATCTTACTAAAAAAAATACTTTGTTTGAAAGTCAAACAATCAAAATGTTTGGACTATTCCGATGAAAGAATTTGTTTGGATTTAACAAAATTTGTTAAATCTAAAGAAACCGTTCTCTCTGTGTACGTGATGCAAATCTAGCATCCTATATGAATTTAAAGAATTGAAAATTTCAAAAAGTAAGAATATGTAAGAATTTACATTCTTAAATATAAATACTAAATTGAGAAATATATATGGTCAATGAGAGCCGTTTACAGGAAGTTGTGCGTGAATATATATATGAATTCATATACATGTGTTTGTTCACTCGTAAATTTTTACAAGTGAGATTTCTTTGAAATTTCAATTATTTTAAATTCATATAGAATGCTCGGTTTGCATTACATATATGAGAGACTCCGTATACTCCCCTAACTAATTTTCAAATATTGCGAAAAAACTCCTCGGCCAGGAGTCGAACCTGGAATCTCCGACTTTTCGTGCCGTGAAAGTTATGAAAACGGCACGGAGATTCCAGGTTCGACTCCTGGCCGAGGAGTTTTTTTCGCAATATTTGAAAATTAAGGGAATATACGGGGTCTCTCATATATGTAATGCAAACCGAGCATTCTATATGAATTTAAATAATTGAAATTTCAAAGAAATCTCACTTGTAAAAATATTTACGAGCGAACAAACACATATATATGAATTCATATATATATTCACGCACAACTTCCTGTCAACGGCTCTCATTGACCATATATATTTCTCAATTTAGAACTTTCAAGAGCCTATGAATCTTTATTGTTAAATATATTTAAAATATATTTATATTCGCAAAACATCTAACGATCGGCTCGTATCACCTTTGTATAATTTCATTACTACTTATTATCAGTATCCTATTTCTTTCTTAAACTCTATCCGACGCAGGACAAAAAAGTAACGTATATAAAAGCCTGAAACTTTTATTACATAGATCGTTAAAACTAGTACAGTCCTAGTTTTGAATGTTTGTTTTGAATTTGTGTTTTATCGTTTCTTAGCGAGCGAGTATTCCAAAGGATAATCGAATATAATTCGTCGGAAGCGAAGCTATTCTCGATATATATATATAACCGATATTGCGATTTCTCGTATCGCCTGTATATTCGTGTCCTGCTCTCCCGCCGACCGAAGCTGCACATTTCAGCCCTCGTATATAGAAGGGCTCATAAATTCTGAAACATTTTCCACTTCGCGGCTGCTGCCGGAGTTCGACAAATGGTATTATACTCCGTCGGGCGGAAGTGCCGTGTCTATCCGTAAGACGAATCTAGCAGAAACGATCATTATGATCGAAAACTCGATACATATCGCATCGCGATTTATATCGTAAATTTCAAGAATTATTCATCATTCTCTGCAAGAAAACTGACGTATTCGATGAATCTATACTTGAATAGCAAGATTTATACTATCAAAAATATCTATCGCTTAACTCTTTCGATACGGCGATTCTTGCCGCTGGAACGTTCCCGTTAAACGACACGCCGCGCCAAAAGTGTAAACTGTCTTCAGCGTTCGGCGCTACGTCTTACACCCAAACAACGCCGCTTTGACAATGCTCTTTTTGGACGAAAAATAATTTTTCTTTAAAACAAGACAATATAAAACAAGATATTTATATAATTTTTAATACATTTATATATTTATAAAATATTTGTAAATTATTTATTTATATAATATATTTTTATATTTATAATAATTTCTCCAAAACTATTTTATCCTATTTTAGACAGTTTTATATCTTCCTAACAAAGATCAAAACAAGTTTAGTGTAAATATACAAAATGTTGTAAAGAGCGACTATATAGTTGCCCGTCGTATCGAAAGGATTAATCAATCTCGCTCTTTTTCATATCATGTTTTCATTTCGTTTTTCTGCTAACAACGAAATCGCGACAAGTTTTCTCTCGCAAGATGTTTCGGTGAATGCATCGAGCACAGGCTATACGCAGTGGTCCAGGGAGAATCTCCTTCCATAAGAAGTCGCGACGTCCCCAGGGACGTCGTCGCCGCTCTTGGATTTTAAAAGAGCTTTTCTTCGAAGCTCTCAGCAGCGCGAAGAAAACCGTTTTACAAGAAACATGCATTCTCTCTTTCTTTCGCGCGCAAGTGGGTAACGCGACGTCAGATACGCGAGACGCGTATACGTACGTGTGTATCTGAGAAATTTCGCTTCCGCCAACGAGAACTGTATATGTTCTCCTCATCTGTCAGAGAACTTATTTTTGGACACACGTTGAATCGATGCCGACATATTTCGCGAACCAAATTTGAAAATCCCGAAGCCCACCTCCTAAGAAAACGAGCATTTTCGAGAAGTGACCGATAACGTCAGCGTGCGCCACCCTCGTCTTCTATAATTGTTCGATGATTCTAGCCTCATGTCTCCTTATAGCCTGCTAATACGGATCTGTTACTCATAGCTAAGTAAAATTCTGATACATCCGATTATTTGTTGCTTTTTTTCGTAAAAATATAATTTTTAAATAATTATTAGCGGTACATAAATATTGCTATTGTTTAAGTTTTAATGTAGTATGCGCAATAAGCAAAATTTTTAAAATTCTTGTAAATAAGCGAATTTTTAAATTTCTTTTAAATAAACGAGATATTTAAAATTTCTTGTCGATAACCAATTTTTCTTGACATAATCTAAAATTAAACCAGCAACAAGCTTGCGTTGCGCGACCAACCAACGCGCTTAGTATGTTTATCAAGTCATCGTACGTTGACCGAATGATTTATCTGCCGTAACAGAATCTCTCTCACGAGTGAAGTCTCTTATCTCATTCCACGTCGTTCGCCATCCCCTTCAAAATAACATTCGAGCCTCGACGGCAAAGATGAACGAAGGTACGAAAACGTGGTCGGAGAGGATAAGCGTGCGAAGGAGGACGGAGAGGTGCCGGGTATTGTTCCCTCATGGAATCCGGAGGTTCGCGCAATTATTTTCGAGCGGTCATCCGACGAACGGAAATCCACTGTCGTCGAAACAACGTCCCTCTTTCCTTCTCTCTCGAGATTTTCGAGGGATAATCGAGGGAGACGAAGGAGGAAAAGGAACACGCGCGAGAGAGGACCCTCTCGAAGCACGCAGTTTCCAGCGTTATCGATCTTCGGTCCTCCGCTTTTCCCGACCTCTGTCCTCCGCACGCAGCCGACGCGGCAGCCAAGACCCTTTCACTCCTCTGGGAAACGAAGAGATAGGGTTTCGCGCTTCTCCTCGCGAAACCTTAAGCCGTCGTTATTACGACTTTCACTTAACGCCGCGCAATTTTCGCCGCCGCCGCCGCGAATCTGATACGCTTCCCTTTATCCGTTTCATGATCGGAGTTACTCCATTTTCCAGCCGAAAAACCGATACCTCTGATTGTGTCTTTTACAGAGCGCAGATTACTCAGGATTTATTTCACGATTCTCTTGGACAAATTCGGAAGCAAAATACACAAACTTTTTTGCTATTTGTCTTGACTTTTTAATAAGATATTTTTTAATAAAAATACAATTTCGACATTTATTGTATAAATTTAAAATCAATTACATTGAATCAATATATTGATTAACATAACGCTTTTTAATTAAAAATTTTTGTTCAATAAATAAAAAATAATAAATTTAATACTGGAGTTATCGCTCAGTTTTTATTAAGAAAAATAGGTTGAATAAAGAATAGAGGTTGAATAAAATCCCATACGTAGCACCGGATAGTCGATTGTCCTTTATTCTGCCATTTAACTTGAAACGATAAAATATCGATGTTCCTATTCCGAGACACTCGCGTTCGGCGCTTATCTATAATGAATTTAACGTTGCTCCCTGCACTTCGGCGAAAATCGATTTGCTCGCAGCGATTCGACCTGTGATTTCGGAGTCCGATATCAATAACGAGAGATATTCGACTAACCGAGGGATCGGTAACTATCAACTTCTCACTTGATCGAGAAAAGCCGATTGCGGATATTCCGGCAGCGCAAATACACACGGAAATCAAATATCGGCTGCCACAGTCGACGTCGTCGTCGTCGTCGTCGTCGTCGCCGATAAGTTGACTCCTGACATTTATTTTAAAAAACTCAACCAGGAGCCAGCTGGGTCTTGAATCGATCGGATAAGGATCCATTTTATACCAACTGATTACATGGATTATTCATAGCGTAAAATAATTTCTGAACATCGCAAACTTTCAGAGATCCGAGATCAGAGAGTAATCCAATATTAAATCAGTCAATCAAACTTTTTCGATAAAGTGGCAGACGTTTCATACAATCTTATTTTTTTTTTTTTTTTTTTTTTTTTTTTTTTTTTTATTTAACTAATATCGCGTCGTAAGGGAAAAAATGTATTACAAACTAAAAGAAAAACCAAATTAAATCCTGCCTCAGAAAACTGAATGATAAATTTTTTTACAAGCAGATTTATAAATCCTTTAAACATTTTTTTCTTTTTTTCCTACAGAGAAAACTGTTGCGAATTTTTTTAGCGCGCGAAAAGGAACACGCGCGACGGAATTGAGGCATACTGATGCGCAGTATAAGTATCAGAATAGGTCTCTTTCAGAACTCTTCTTGCATTTTCCGCTCAGTCGCTCGTCTGGAAGTACAAAACCGGAGCGCAACGACATTGCAAAAGCAACGACGACGACAAAGGGGAAACAGCCACTCGCGGAGACTCGACGTGCGTTGACTGTTAGTGTTACTAGTTAAAATAAAAGAGAAAATAAAAATGTGAAAAAACAGCGCGAGAAAACGTGAAAGGAAGATAAAGGAAGAAGCCAGAAGAAGACGCGAGCGCGATGCGAAAAAGAGAGAAAGAAGTGATATAACGGTATAATTCGTGACAATAATACCGAGAGAATTTCTAAAGAACTGCAAAACAATGCTGTTTCTCTCTCTCTCTCTCTCTCTCTCTCTCTCTCTCTCTCTTTCCCCTTCTCTTTCACGGTCGTATCGTAACGACAAATACAGAGTGTGTCGTCTAGTTTGCGACAAAAAATATCGAAGAAATATAGAAGAGACATTTTATTAAAATAATTGAAGTGTGTCACACATTTGTAATTGTTTATTATATTCATATCATTATGAAAGCTATTGTTCACGTGTTCTTCGTGTTAAACGTAACTTTACGATTTTGTGCCCGAAACATATTTGCACACGAAATGCACACGATGTCTGAATTGGAAGCTTACGCGAACCATGTTGTAACGAGTACGACACCAAAACAACCAGACGTCGCGCGTGTAATGGCGATATTACGTGTACGAGTTGCGACGACTCGGCATCCAGGGACACCGGAGCTGCTTATGGGACCGAGTCGCTACCGGAATTTAAAACGTGAGAGGTGCGGGAGAAAAAGCGATAGCTATAGAGAAGAGTATACAACAACACACGGCGATAGAGTCGGAAAATAGTGGATATCGTTCGGCCAATTACGAGGGTTTTCCTCGCAGTAGGGGCTTTCGGAGGAAAAAAAAAGCGAATCTAATCATCGCCCCGCGCGTTTCTTTCCGTGTTGTGCGAAACTCCACAAAAACGAATCAAGTTAGGGGAAAATACACAGTTAGACACACGCGTACAACATTTTTATTATCGTGTGTTTCGAGAGAAAAATACACGCACAGTTTTATTTTTTTTTTCTTTCCGCAAGTAACGTCAAGAGATAAAATAAGAACTAACGTATATATGTATGTAAACTGTTTCGCTCATAAAGAACTTTTATCTTTGCGCCTGAGAGGTATTTTATTCTGTAAATATAGTTTGTCTTATTATGATTCTTTTCCATTCTTTTTCCATTTAATAATAATAAAAAAAAAAAACGACACAAGCGGAAAAAATAAACTCCGAGAGGCGGCAAATATACACGATAATGTCGTCGTCATCGCCGGTGGCGGCTGGAGACGAAGATTATTCTCCTCAGCATCCGGGCCGGTATGCTAATGCCGACGCGACACGGATAAAAATGCGGCTCGCAATCAGCGTTTATATGAAAAACACTCCGACACCCCGCCCCGACAAACCGCCCTCGACACTGATATAGTCGGCGTTCCGCGATATCGCGATATTACTCAAGTCCTCGCCGCCTTTTCGCGACCAAGTTGCTCTTCTCGCTCTCGCGTCTCCGAATCTCTCCGAGGCTTTCACGTCGTCGTCGAGGAGCGAAAAATAGTTGGTACTTTGGACAGGATAATGCGACGAGATCTCCGCGCGTCCTCTCGCGTCGCGCCGCTTACGCGCGAATTTTCATAAATTTCTCTCCTCGAATCTCCTTTATTTTATCGTCCGCGTCAGCTCTTTCGAATTTAGTCGACTAACAAAAGTAATGACTCGGATTAAATATTTTACAGTTGTCTGTGTGCTAAAGTAGGTTAGGTTAGGTTAGGTTAGGTTAGGTTA
>QVNZ01023998.1:0-17151 GCA_014825645.1 Pseudomyrmex dendroicus | reverse complement strand
TTTTTTTTTTTTTTTTTTTTTTTTTTTTTTTTTTATATATATCTTTGATCCGAGGTCGTGTATAATAATTTATCGTTCTCTTCGATAAAAAATGCGTCGAGAGATGTGTGTTTGTCTGTTCGAGAATCGTGAACATAACTTTTTACTCGGAAATAAAACAAAAAACAACCTCTCTCTTAAGCCAACTCGCGAGATTCTCTCGGCTCCGCGCGCGCGGTTGCAGAATTTCTCGGGATCGATTATGAATCCCTTCCGAGATGAGACGATCCTTGTGATTTGCATGGCAACATTTGCGCATCAATAGACCGCCTCGCGGTCGAGAATGTAGGAATATTTTTCGGATTGCGTTCCGTTTAGCATCTCGAAGAGGTTCCTCTCGTGAGAGGAGCCAGGAAAGGTTTCTCTCTCTTTCTCTTTCTTTCTTGTCGGAGTCTGACAAGCGAGCGAGATCCTCAATTTATTCCTTTATCCTCTCTCCGCGCAGAAAGAGGAGGAATAAATTGAAAGGATCTAACTGGCGGCGGAGAGGATCGATGGGTTATGGAACACATAAGCGAGGTCCCCGAAGTGAGAACGAGATGAATGACTGGCTCCGCGGAACTGGTCTGGCGGAACGGGTCTCGGATCTGCCTATCCGCGCGTATTGTGCGGAGTCGGAAGTATCGGAGCGCGTCGAGACATGTGGAAATTTTCTCCGGGCGCGCCGACTCTACACCAGGAAGCGTTCGGAATTATGAAATAAACTCTTGCGCGCGCGCGCGCCTCCAACGAGCGGAAAAAGCAAACGCGCCGCGATACAAATCCGTATCGGATATCAGGAAGTCGGAAACGCAATTTATATGAATTCTCAATGAACCTCAGAGGAGGAGGTCAAGCGGCGTGTGCGTGCGTGCGTGTTTGTCTGTGTGCGGGATTTAATCTAGCTGCGATTATCGGCAATTTGTTAAATTTCCGCGTTTCAACGTATAATTACGACACACAGATGTAATAGAGAATATTATATTTTTTTTATAATTATTAGAAAAAAAATAGAATATTTTTTCCCGACGCGTTAGCATCGTCTAAAAATTAATTCTGTCTGCCTTTGTTTTATCCACAATATCCACAAAGATTTGTGGAATATTTATATTAATTTTTGTACGTTAATTTATTGAGTCTCCATTTCTCGATTCTCTCGAACACCTCGTCGAACCTTCCACTTTTGGCGACGCGGTTAAAATAGTTTAATACGCCGGACTTGGATCCTGCGACGAAGTGTTATCGCAACGACTGAAACGACCGCGCTGCAGGAGCGCCATGTTGAAAGAACGAGGTCCGTCTGTCCACCCCTTTCCTCTGATAGCAGAACAAAGGAAATGCACGAACGCGGTGGCGATAGCGAAGTGACTTTCAACTTTCAACTTCGAGAGAGAAAGAGAAAGAGAGAGAGAAAGAGAGAAATATTCGCGCTCGATTTTTCGGTCGCGTATTTACTTTTCCTTTTTCTTTTTTGAGAAAAACTGATTGACAAAAGACCTGCGAAATGGAACCGAGGGACAGTTTTAACGGAGCGTTTATATGGTCGTGGAAAAAAATATTAAACTCGACTACAGTTTGCGTCCAGGCCTTTCGATCGGCAGCAAGTGCACACGAAGTTGACAGTCGAGCGCGCACATTAGTATGAAAGAGATGAAGAGAAGAGAAGAAGAGAAAGAGAGAGAAAGAGAGAGAAAGAGAAAGAGAAAGAGAAAGAGAAAGAGAAAGAGAGAAACGCCGGACCTTCGTGGACCCCAACGTCTGGCGTCTGAGAAACACTGCCGCTCACAAGCAATGGACCGGACCCATACACACGCGTGCAACTCGCGCACACGGAGCGTTAACTCTCATGCGAGATCCGTAATTCCGAGAAGCGTACAGTCGTCGGGAAAAGTAAAGAGTTTCTGGACGTATGTGTGTATGTTGATCGACGTAATGAAAACGCATACATTACTCCCGGGGCGTGTATTCACGAAGCTGTTCCTTGATTGTAAAAAGAAGAAACTTGTCAGGGCGCGAAAAACCCGCGAAATTTTCTATTTTACGCGGCGTGCGATTTCGATTCTGGGAGTTCTCTATATTAGGACTTGTGAGTTTCGCTCGCTCGACCGCCTCCAGTTCGACGGCTACGTGACGCATGTACAGACCGCGGTAGCGATCGAGCGCGATTATCTTTATCGTAACGACGAATTGTTTGTAGGCACGTCTGGTCTACCAGTAGATAGGAAAGAATTTCCGGACAGAGGAAAATTTCTTACCTAGATAATACGATACTCGGAAAATAATCCGTCGAGCTTCCTGTTTGTTCTGTCTGATATTGTGATAAATACTCAGTTACAAGGAAACAATTTCTAAATATCAAGAAATATAAAATTTATATTTGTTTTGAGATACACACAGTATGCTTGAAGGTGCTACATTAAAAAAGAAAAACAAAGAACAAACATGTATGTGAGATATTGGTTGTATAATGTGTTTAAAGATATTTACACAATGTGTTTATATATTTTTTGGCTCATCTAAAATACTTAAGGTCCTGAAAAAGTAAAAAAATCTTTATTAATAACAAAAAGTAGACGAAGCAGAGCAATTTGCATTTTAACGTTTATAAATAAATCAACTTGAGCTGATAGTTACCTGGAAAAAAATTTCAGTTCCAGACCAAGTGTCTAATTTCGATGTCACCGGCTCAAGACCAATTTGACACAGTTGATTTATTCTTGTGCGCAGGCTAATTTCTGCAACATATAATTTTATTCAAATTATACAAGCAATATTTTTCGATTGATTTCAAAATGAGAGAATACGTAAGAAAGTTCAGTGTTTTTGATAAAGTTTAAAAATAAGAAGAGGATTGAGAAAATAAATTGATTTATAGACTGTTCACGCACTTGTGTATCCAGTGCGGCGCAACTTTCTGAACGCAGCGTTGACAGATTATAGAGAAAGGCAACAAACTCTTTTGACACGAAAAATAGAAACTCATGTAATACCTCTTATTAAATACAGAAAAAAAATGTCCATCAATAGTATTTATACAAGTTTCATATACACGCATATCCTTTTCACGATAAAAAAAAATCTACAATCTAAAGAACTTACAAATCAGCAAAAAGATGATCTTTGATCTTTCATCGCGCGCGAGGTTTAATATTTAAAGTGTTTTTTTTTTGTTTTTTTTGTTTTTTTAATATCTTAACGAAGTGAACGCGCACGAATGACGGATATAAGACTTGTGAGAAAAAAAAAAGCCTACGAAAGGAATGTTCATCGGCATATTAACAAACGCGAAGGAGCGTAATTTTTGATGTATAAGTATCAGTTGCGTATACAACTGGTTATTTTCAAAGTCGCTCCCGCGCTGCGTTACCATCAAAACCGGCAATAAATCAAAAGATTATCCTAAGGCAGGCGCTTTTTGCGCACCATGGCTTCGTAAATTACTCTCGCGCGTGACGATGATGCGCCGCGGGATCATCGGCGAGTAACGTGGAAAGGACACGCCGCGGAACAAGTCGGTCCTGTTTTCCAGCTCCGGCCGCGACGTCCACACCTTCGGCTCTTCCCGTGTCCCGCGTATACGGTTCCTCGTTTTTGCCTTATTTCCGTGTCCGTTAGCCATGAAAGGGGCATATTCATGAAAGGCTTTTTTTTTCCTCGTGTCGACGACCTCGTGTAACCACGAAGGGACGTCGAAGGAAAAAGAAGAGACAAGGAGCCGCTTGTGCCGCCGCGTAGTGTGTGACGTGCACGAAGCACTCGACTTCTCTCGAAGGGCTTTCTCTCTCTCTCTCTCTCTCTCTCTCTCTCTTTCTCTCTTTTGAACGCATCGTCATTTTCCAAACAGCGCCTATTTGCATCCCGATAAGCTTTATTCGATACATGAGTCGCCTTCTGAAGGATCATACCGCGTCGCATCGCTCATAGAACGCGCGAGGAACAGTCTTCGATCGAGAGCGCGTGTAGCAGAATGCGCGATCTCTTGACGATTCCTTCTATTCATCTATTCTTAACTAGAATATAGATTAACTCGAAAAACCAGTAAGGTGTATATTACCTCGGTGGAATATAAAGCTAAAAGTCGTTTTGTCACAATATATTTTTAAATATATTTTTTTCATTGTTTTTATCTGTTTTTATTTTGGAGACAGTAATAAAAAAAAAACAATTTGCATCGAGAATGTCATTAAACATTGAACCAAACAGCAATTCTTAATGTGCGATATCTCATTAATAACAATGGTTTTTAAATTAGAGTAATATTCCGCGCGATTATTTACGCGTTTCGAAGTACAAAGTTCAAAATAAATAAATTAATGAATTAAGGCGCTACCGCGCTCTCGAGTTAAAGGCACGTAACGTGATTGCATTAAGAACGAGTATTAAACGCCAGTAATTATATGTATACACATACAGTAGGCTGTGGATTAGATAATTTATTAAACTCTTTAATAAACTGGATGTAAAAGAAATTCCAAGATAATTATCTCGTTTTAATTTGAAGGACGAATGTTGCGAAACAGGCTCTCGGAGAACTAACCGGCAGATAGATATCCGTGTGTAGAATTCTGCGCGCAGATAGACGAATTTGTAAGCGCGTGTTACAATTTTAACGTGCCGTTAGCGCGCGATTAAAAAATTCGAATTGCTCGCCTCGATTCGCTTGTTTAATTATGCGTCATTGCGAAGACACACAAGATGTCGGTCACGACGTAACACAGAGAAGTCTCGACTAGAGATCTTCCTGTGTGATTTGCAAAATTTAGTTTTCGTTACCTTGATAAATCCTCGAAAAATCATTCGACGTGTAAAAGAAGCACCACAAAGATTACATTAGGGTTACAAATCTGAAGACTTACCGAACGTTTTTGTAAGAAATTTAATTAATTGCCGAAAAAAGTGAAACAAACAATGAATTATTTATTACGTAGGCAAAAACTTACGTGCTATTATCAATAAAACTTAAATTATTTAAATTAGTTTTTTTTTATAAAAAAAATAAAATTATTAAGTTATTTAAATTAGTTTTATAAAAACACTAAATGTTTAATTAGTTTGGTTTTTTACAAAACCAAAACATAAATTCCAAGATGAAATAAAGTTGTCTGTCTTGTTACTATTGAGAGAGATTTTGTGTTTGTTTCAACAAAAGAATCAAAATATATATATACATATAATACAACAATATACCTTGTAAAGTTTTTCTAATCGCGATTATTGAATGTTATTGCATTCACGTGCCGCTCGACGCGTCTTCGCGTGATCTTGACGTCGCTGGCAGCAAATTGTTCGGCGTAAACAACTTGTTGCAATTTGTGCTTGTCACGCAAAAATACTAGCTCTGTAAAACTTTTCCGAGGTTACGTTTATGAGATCAAACATAGAAAAACGAACGCAATCATTAAGCGTCAAACATAGACACGAGTGCACAAAAACGTAATATGTACTTCTATTTTTGCGAACAAAGAATTACAGATGGCATTTAGCATAAACGACTGTTTCGCAAAACAGCTGATCGGCAATTGACCACTTTTCGCGACCGCTTTGACGCAAACATTATATTGTCGCGGATCAGGCCAGAGATGATGCGGCAGCCGTCCGCGATATGTACTTACTAATATCCCCGATACGTGACTTGCGTACGCGAGAGATACCCGGAAGAAAAGCGAAAGCGCATCTAAACGAGGCGAGTGATTATCGCATGAGAGAGAGAGAGAGAGAGATACAGTTGCTGCAGAACATCATAACTCGGATATTTACATCCCAAAGAGCGTTGGCGATCGGTCGCAGCACTAAAACAAAACAAAAAACACATCTGTAACAATCTCCGTAGGTAGTCGAAGACTACCTCGTCAACCTCGTAAACTCCATCCGTAACTCGACCGACCTTCGACACAGAAGAGTCACCGTAATCTGACATGTGTGTTTCCTGCGCCGCTTCGTTCCACATTGTTTCGACGGCAACAAAGGAATAATAATAGCTCGGATTTCGACACCGGTGTGTCTAGGAAGTCCGCGCCCACTTCGAGGATTCGCCCGCTTTCACGAACGATCGTCGTTTCCAAAAACGGTACGGGGATCATCGACCCGGGTCGGCAATTAAAAAAACGAAGTGGATCACGTGCGGGCCGACCCTGATTTTTCGTTCGTGCGGTCGCGCGAACAAAGGGTAGAGAGATTCCGGAGTTGTGTGTGTGCATGTGTATATATATTGTGTATATATACGCATCTACCATACGCGCGATATACCTGCGTAACGAATACCGCATGCGCGCGCGCGCGCGCGCGCGAGGGAACCCAGTGTTTTACGACGTGTACGCCGCACACGCATGCCTCCTACGGCGTGCCGCGTACGAATCCGAACATTGGCGAACAAAGAGAGCACAATGGCGCGCGCACGGCCAAGTTACGGCGGGGTTAAATGCTCGTTCTGCTGGAAGTCGAAGCGCTGATGCTGCTGCTGCTCACTTTCTGCCGATGCCGCGAAATTTCGGCCTCGACCCTGGTTCGAGAGCTCAACCGCGTAATGAGATATAACTGGCAGCGTGCGAGCATGAGCGCTTCTTGTGTGCAATCCCTTTTCGCAGAATTCTTTCGTATCAATTCTTGTGTTCGCGATACTCGAGACGACTCTCTTGACTCGATCGAGAAAATTTTTGCAACGCTTTTCTTATCTTGACGAAAACAAATTGAAATTCTCGTAAGTTTCCCGCGAAGCTGTCGAAGAGGAAAATTATGATCGAGAACTCCAGTTGTAAAGATTAAATTTCAAAACGATTTTCTCGACATGAATTGCAAAAAGAAATATTTCTGTCGCGCTTTTTGACACACATACACACAAAGTAAACATTCTCGTAAGTTTTCTGCAAAGTTGCCAGAGGGAAAAATTGCATAAGATCTAGTGTGTCATAAGTAAGGATTTAAACTCGCGTTTGGAAAAATGACGACAATCGGAGACACGAGATAGCGAAGAATTGACAGGTGCGTCGTTCTCCGAGGAAGCCGCATTTGCGCCGCGTAACGAGTTTCGCCGCGAGTGAAATAAACGAGGATCGCGAACGCACAACGTGAAAAACCTGATTCCAAGGTTCATCGACAGTTCAGCGTAACGTCTCGTCGCGACAAAACGTCGAGCGACCGATTGCGAAGCAGGAATATAGAGCCGCGGGGATACATGCGACAGATCTCAAGAAACGCGGAAAGACACTCGCGACTTTGTCTCTAACGAACCGATCATTTCTCCGCGCGAGACCGCTTCCGCAATCGATCAGGGAAACTTGCGACTTTCTGCGGAAATTGAAGCTTCTGCGATACTTACCGCTCGCGCGATCGCGAATACCTCAGCGGACAGTTTCAAGGCGACAATAAGCGGCTTGTTCATTCCCGTCGCTCACTTAATAACGCGTCCGTCGATGGATTATTAATGTACATTGTACATAGGTGCTCAAGATGTTTTTCAAGATGCTGATGCGCAGAGAAAAAAGAAGAATTCTTGTTTCGCACAGACTTGTTTTTTTTTTTCCAAGTGTTATTTTAAAAATGTTCCAAATCTAAATTGCGTCCTCTTTTCGACGCAATTAAATTTTGACAATTTATTCCCTTTTTGTGACATTCGCGAGAAGTTTAAAAAATTATATTTAATTCACTTTTTTATGTCTCCGCACACACACGTGTCGATAATTTCTGTATAATTTCGCAATTAAAAAATTATATGAACGTATCTTCGTCACTCGGTGACTCAACTTTTCAAAGTATGTGTCATGTGCGGTTTTTTACACAATTGTAGTTACAAACTTTATCGTCGATGAACTATTTTTGTATCAAAAAAAAAAAAAAAATTGTGCATCGCGCGCATTGCGGCAATTAACAACCGATTCCCCACTTCCACGAACAGCTGACACACCGTGTTATTACTCAGAACGGGAGACATATTGTTAGTCACGAAGTGTTTGTTGTTAACGCAGTTGATAACTCCTGTGTCAGGACTTCGCTGACGGATCTTTTTACATAATCAAAGAAAAATATCAGGATCGGAAAAACAATCGACGTTTTCTCTCGCGACAGAGTAAATCGTTTCTCTCTCTCTCTCTCTCTTTTTTTCTTTTTTACATTGACGGAATATTATTATCACGACTATTCTTGTTAATCGCTAGAAAACAACCTGAACGAGTCATTGCGAGGCGGATCGTTTTTTTTTTTTTTTTTACACCTTGCAATCGCGTTTATTTTCCGCGTCACTTCAAAAAGAACGACAACACCTAATAATTACAATTAGAGAAATATTGTGCGCGCGCGAGCAGTTTTTCTCCTGCGAGAGTATTTCGAAATCCGGTTACTTTGTTCTGACTAGATGGCCAACTAATAGGGAAATTAATAGCCAATTAGGCGAAGTTGCGTGATCAACTTGGCGCATTAAAGAGCTCGGCTCTTGCGAGCTCCGCGATGCGTGCAACGCGCTCGGTATACGAGCGCGCAGCATCGACGTTGTGTGTATACGATTTTGCAAACTGGTTCCTCGATAGATCGAACCGGGTTTGCTACATCGCGCATTCATTTCCCGACAATTTTTTGCCAGCGAAGCGTGCCGCAATAATAAAAAAAAAAGCTGGCGTTTGCAACAGATAATGCGAAAACCGATCGCCTGTGTGTATGTTGAAAGCGCTCACTTTCCATTTCACTCGGGTTCTCTCTCGCGCGCGCGTTTGATCGGACTTTGAAACGGCGTAATAAAATTAACGAGCGCGAACTGGAAATATTTTGCACGCGCGCCGGTTTCTTTATAAATCGCCAAAAATGGTCCCGAGAATCGCACCGATTTCCGAGTCGCTATCTATGGCGTACACCGCGAAATATTTATAGAAAGTATAAAAATATTTATAGAAAGTGTAAAAAATAATTGCAGAGTATAATTGTGTTGATAAACATAACATTGGAAGGATCTAAAAATATTTCAATGTTTATTTGTACGCTCGGCCGAAAAAGACTCGAGAGAAGCGTTCTAATTAATCGAGAAATATATAAATATTCCGTTTTGCAGTCTGATTAAGTTTTGCACGAAACCTAGTCAGACTTTTATTATATAATAATATGAGACATCTCGCAGACGTTTATATTATAATAATATGAGACATCTTGCAGACGTAAACTCGCGCGAATTAAGCGAATCAATATATCGACGATTAGAAAAAAAAAAATAAAAAAAATAAAAAGTGGCTTTGCTGAACCTAGTCGCGTCTCTTTATTCATCAAATCTCATGTTTCTTTCAGCAGCGTCGTATCTATCTCGTTGCGCATAACGATTCACGTCCGGATCGCATCCGGGTGTTTCGTAAATAAAAAAACAAAGAGAAACAAACATTGTGAATATTTTTATCCGAGACGCTGCCGCAAAACTTCAAAACACTTCGAATCTCTCAACGGTTTTATGAGCGTGGATAAATTAACGCATTTTTCAACAAACGGAATTGGGAAAACGCGCGCGCGCGATATTGACACTTCCATTGTACGTAACGCGACGCGTGTGTAACTCCGATGGTTATTCCGGGAAAACGAGGAGATGACTCCTCGTGCAGCGTATGTTGGCGATTCCCGCGTACGTGCAATAAGAAAGAGAAGATACCGCGACGAGAGGAAAACGACGAGATGGCAACGTGACTTGCTCCTCGGACCACTTTCGATGAGACGTTTATCGATCGGCAAATCCCGCGAATCGATAAACCAATTCAGAGAAAACGCGCGTCGAATATGCACCCTGCGTGCGCGCGCGCGCGCGTTTTGTTTCGCAACCGCGCACTCGCGAGGCTCGCGCACGCACACGCGCGCACGCGCACACATACATACGTACGTAATGGCACAATTATTGTAATTGCGTCTCATGCATAGGTAATGCCGTTTACTTCACATGCGCCTCCTCTCACGGATACGCAGTCAATTATAATGAAGATCGTTTTGCAACGCCCGTAATCTTTCGATCTCCTCGGCCATACGTACATACAAGCGGCACCATTTCGATTTACGTTCGTATTGAAACTGTCTTTTTTTTTTTTTTTTTTTTTTTTTTTTTTTTTTTTTTTTTTTTTGCACAGCACTTCATTCTTCACGGTTGTTTAACGCGTCTCTTCGAGGAGAAAAGAGACCTCGTAATCGAAACGTAACTTGTATAATATCGAAGTCCTTTGAACGCGATGAATTAACTTGATTTAATAATTGCTTCGTAGCTGCTTCGAAGAGAAAAGTTCTATAGAAACTCTTCTTTAGAATCAATTCGAGCTAATTAGCACTGGTTAATGTTGTACAAGTTCCGTTTAGTTTTCTGAATTGCGAACGTCTCGACCTAATTATACGAGACCTTCGTCAGCGCAACAACTGGTTTTTATATAAATTTGAAAAATATTTATTTACTAATAGCGCTGCAACGCTTCGTTTAAGAAAAATGTACGCAACATCGAAGCAATTCTTCGAGGAAACTTATATTGTAACTAATATTGTTAAAAATAATTTTAAATCAGAGCCCCGTAATTTTTTTATTTTTTTTATTTTTATTGAAAGTTCAAGCGCCGTCTTAATTTAAGTAACTTTTTGTTACCGATATATCTTTCTGCTTCTACGTGGACTTTTCTATCCGTTACGTTTTATCTACAGTTCGACGACTGTTATCAAAGTTTGTCAACGTCGGGTGTTGGAACAATACATCAATCATTGGGTAATACAATGATCGGGGACGTTAATAATAGAGCGTGATTTTCGAGTCGGTCGAATGCTACTCGAGAGAAGGTCGATAATAATAATTCGGAATATACCCGACCCACAACGCGGATGCACATGGCTCTCTCGGCTATATGTTTTCGTCCGCAGGCACGCTTTATTTCGGATTACACGCAGCCGGGAAAAACACATTCGACATCACCTAACCGTGAGCGGCACATTTCGGTAACTTGAATGAACGCCAAAATCCGCGCGCGGAAATAGGCACCGAAAGATAACATTTTTTTACTCTCTCTCGCGCGTGGGAGAAAACGAGAATATCGCTATTTATAAACGTCAAACAGTCTTTTTATGTCTCTTCGATCGTGTCCTAGGTCTTTCTTTCTCTTTCTCTCGCTCTCTGTCTCTTTTTTTCGCAAATATTTAAACCGCGAACTTCATCGCACATTTACTTGCGGTGTTTTTTTTTCGTTCGGTCCGTTTGATTTCTTACTTCATTTTTTCGGTGCCTTTGAACAAAGCTTGAAAATGATTATTTTGCACGCGTGGTAATAAGTAATAAGTAAGTTTCGATTGTGCGATACATGTATTATCGGGATTTCATAACAGTAATCGCCGAGTTAATTACCGCCTTGATGATTCGTGCCAACAAAGTTAGTTGTTGGCAGTAAAATCGACGATTGCTACAATCTAGCAAGTGATTGTGATGATTGCGGTTCAATCGCGGTAAAAAGTCGGTAATTCCGGTGAAAGTGCTTCTGAAAAGCTATTCGGCAAGCGAGAGAAAGAGAGATGTAGAGAGAGAATTCGCATCCACGGCGAATAAACGCTAATATCTGTAATAGCGGCTAAACCCGTGATTAGCACTGCTCAAGTGTGTGGCGCATACTTCGGCTACCGTACGAGCAGTTATCTTTCATTATAAACTGCTGCTATTTTTTCCGAAACCGGTCCGTCTACTGCGAGCCGAGCATGAACACATACCTGATGCGTAGAATACACCCCTCTCTCTCTCTTTCTCTCTCTGCTCTATATGTTAAAAATCATATTTTTGCATCTCGAAAGACGGTAAACAAGATAAGCGTGCAAACGTTGGTGCTGCGCCACGTTCAGCGAAACTATTGTGAGTGAAAGCTGCGCGCAGGAGCGAATCGCCATGCCAGTAAATCTGCATGTCTCGCGAGTAACGCGAACAAAAATTTGTATAAATTCATACACGCTGTCTCTCTCTCCTCACGCTGTGTCCTTCATTTCACACGTTGCAATTAATATAGTAGGACGTTGGTATTATTTATGTAAATTAAATCTTCTCTCCGTCGCGACCACACATTTCGTGTTATTTTTTAAGAACCCCGAGAGAGATCTCGAAAGAGAACCACGAGAGCGGCATCTTACATCCACACGTTGAGAACACTGCCTGATCGGGGAGAAGTCACGAACGCAAAAGAAAGACGAAGTGTGGTAAAAGAGTTTTGTTTGGGTAGGCGAAGAAAAAAAATCGAACGACTTCAGAAGCCGTAGTTCGGCCGACCGCGTTCGGTTCTTTGTTGAAGAGATTCGGCCGTAAGTTCGCGCGGTAATTACGAGATTGAGATTTTTGGAGAATTAAACTCGCGAAATTTATGTATTGCGAAAACATTTCGCGAGCAGTGTTTTAATACACATGAGATAAATAACAGCTTTGAGTAAAACTCGTTTCTATCAATATGCAAAGTATCTTATTTACGTTCATTATTCTTCAATATTATATAAATTTTCTCTGTTAAAATATTTTTTGCACCTCTATAAAGTGCTTACGTACAATTTACAATCCAGAACTTCGTCTGGAAAAAAATTATTTCCGATACTTGGCGAACTTCTCGGACGCGAATTTTGTCAGGCAAGAAAAAGAGCAACACTTCGCACTCAGGTAGTTAGGGAAATTTGAACTCGAGACAAAATTGTGTGACAATCCGACCTGCAACGATGGAAACTCGATAAATAACTTTTTTTTTCACATTGAGGCCTGTGTCCTTAATGAGCAAGAAGGGACCCCAAGTGCGTCTTCGGCGTCTGGTTCATGTCACGTGTGTTTTCCCGAGCCGAAGCGAGTCGGAGGAAATCGACTACGAGGAAAAACTCCGTCGTTAATTCCAGCACGCGGGGTCTCGAGTGGTTGGTCGGTCGGTCGGTCGGTTTGACAGGTCGAGAGATGCTCTTTCTGACCTGCTAAAACAAACCCCGGACCTATCTCGGACCGGTTTTTTATTCCTAGTCTCGTCTCCTCCGGAGAATGAAATCGTCTAAAACGAGTGGATACCCCACTGTGTTGTCTTAGTCCCTCAGTGCCTCGGATGTACTCTGCGCATGTGTGCTATCTCTCGTCGCGCTGCAGATAAGATGCAGTCGACAATTTCGAAAACATGCACTTTCCCTAAAGTTCTTATCAGAAAACAATAAATTTTACTGACACTTTTCAGAAAAAACGCACTTTCTTTTTCACCTAATCTACGCATTTGTATAGAATGTATTTGTATCGAAATTGTCGAAACTGCTGATAAAACACTGTTTTTGCAAGCGGAAAGCAGACGACGCCACGAATCACACAAAGATCGATTCGCTCGCTCGAGAGAGTTCTCTGAAACTTCCGATCGTGACAGCCATGTTGATTCCGTAACCCCCGTTTGTATATCTCGACATTCCATAAGCGGGCCAACGGTCACGAATAAGCTTAAGTATCGCAAGGCAATACCATCCAGCTTCTCGCCAAGCATCTCACGTACGAAAACGTGTATATAAATATTCTCCATTGAGTAATCAAGCACACACGATATATCGTGTAGTTACACGAATATATAATTACTCGACGCATGTGTGCGTGCGTGTGTGAGTGAGTGAGTTTTCATGTCTGTCGGTACACGTGTGTTTTTGTCTGTCAGTTGTGTAAACAATCGTTCGTACGATGAAAGCAATTTTATTTTTCACATCGCACAGACACAATTACAGAATTTCACATCTCTCCACGTAAAAACAAAATTATTTAATTTACATTTAAAATAAAGAAAATCACTTTACGAATAGAATTAATTAACACGTGTATTATTCTCTCTTTTTGCAAAGCGCAGAATAATAAGAATATTTACTTCGGTTTCTTCTTTATTAATAAAGCGGTTGTTCAAGATGCGATTATTTGCATTTTAATTTGCACTTTATCTTCCGCTCGCATCGCGTTTAATTATTTCATTCCTATACATGTGTTTCCGCGGAACAAATATTGTATTACGTTTAGCGTAAACAAAGCAACAAAGACACTCGCGTCCATCCAGCGAGGAAAGATTTGTATTTTACAAATGCGCGAGATGCAACGCGGCGTTGCACACATGCGAAACGCCTATTTCGAGTAAACACACTTACGGCCACGTACGATTGTAATGAAGCGGCGGATGCATCAGCCGACTCGCGGATGTTTTATGTATCTCCTTGGACAAAAGCGCGCGCGCGAGCTGCTGCACGAAGCGCCGCAGCGCACAGTTCGTGAGGAAAGTCGAAACGCTCGGAGTACGCCTCGTTCGATATTCATGTCACGTATTATCGCGCTTACAAAATATTATTCGCTCGAGAACGATCGAGATGTTGCACACGCAGACTGCGATTCTCTCTATTCCCGATCCGTCAGGATTGATTGGTCGACTGTCATGTGTCATCGCAATTATATACTCCATTGAATTTATTTCACGGCAACCGGTTAAAACAACTACCGGAGATTTGTTTTTTTTTTTTTTTTTTCAATTTATTCAACGTGCAACTTTCTCCCAAAAATATTTTATCGCCTCTTTTTATATCGAACGTTCGTTTTGTTTCAAAATAAACAAATGTCACAAATGTATGTTGGAAGAGGGGGGAATGTGCAATTTTAATATATTTCTCTCCTTCATTCTCCGCGTTTTACGAGATATAATTTTTGTGAAACTTTTAGTCTTATATACGGAGAAACACATGTAATATATATAAGAATGTTATGTGTGTCGCTCCGGAGTAATACAATCGCAAAAATATACGCGCCATGAATACAAGTCGAAACGGACGCTCGAGGCGAGCCAAATAAACTTAGACAGGACACGAGGGTAGGGGAAGAAGGGAAGTGCGGGAACGGAGTGCGTGGTGGCTCTTTCATTTTTAACGACCCCAAAAAAAAAAAAAAAAAAAAAAAAGAAACACCACACCGAGAGAGAAGGAAGCGCGGAGAAGGAGAAGGAGGGACGCGGCGGTTCTTATCCCTCGTGAGGAGCAATTTCTTTCTTCGAGGCGTGTCACGAGGAGCCGCTCACTTATCGCGTGGCCTGTTCGGGTTAAAGGTACACTTTAAGAGACGCAAGAAGAACACGAAGGGGCGGGAAAATGAGATGAGATTTCGCCGCGGCGGCTGTCGCAGGAGAGATCCGGTGCGGAATTCATTTCTTGCGAAATGACGTCGTCCGCGGCGAGACCTCTCAAATTTGCTCGCAAATATTATTCAGAAATATCACTCGAAATTACACGTTTTAATATTGTCCGCGAAGAAAATGACAATTGCCAAATTAAAAAAAAGAGAGAAAAAAATCCTTAATACTCCCGGACAAGGGAGTATATCGGGTGTATTTTGCGTTCTCGACGACAAAATATAATTTTCTCTCACGGAACACTTAAGAGTCTCGATAACCGTGACATGCAATCAATGGCCTGGCCATTTTTATTAAAGACGTAATTGTTAGATATGTAAATATTAAATACGTAATAAAATTCTTCGATATTTTTAAATACTTTTGAAAATTTTTAAATGTTTCTAAATTTATGTACGTATAAACATCTTGTTGTAATTATTTCTTCAATAAGTGTTCCAGTTTCGCGTCCGATCATTTGGGACAGTAACCTCATGTACGTCGATAATTGGTACTTCCTTTGTTCTTCCGCGTAAGTAAGCGTCACCTCCAGCCTGGATAATAAGTTTTTCCCTGCGAATCAAGAACCGTATCACGTTTCGTGAAGGAAACGAATCACGCACGAATCGCCTTCCTCGAGAGCGCCGTACGCGATTACAGGCCTGTAACATGAGATTCGGCTGGAACTGGTGCGGCTATCACTTTGCAAAGTGCAAACGCGCGCACGACGAGGGACGTCGGGGTCGAGAAGCAGGAGACAAAACATATTTGCACCGGCGATCGTTGCGGTGGGCGAGATGTTTGCGTTCGGGCTTGAAGAAAAATACGAGGATTGGCGGTAGAATCTTCTCTCGAGAAAACCTGTCATTAGCCGCAACACCCGCGATCGGCTTTTCTCGCGAAACGCGCGGTTTCCGACGAACGTCGGAAGGCGTAGCCTTGAGGAAACGTATAATTTCAAATGGAAGCTGATCGAACCGGGAAAATAAACGCAACTCGAGCGTTTTCCGCGGACCGTTTCGCGCGGACTTTCCGGGGGCGCTTCGCGGAGACTGTCGGAATAAATTAAGCCGCGGAATTATTTTTCTCGCAATCGCGCGCGTAACGGCAATGGTAAACATTGACGATAACGCGCGCAAAAAAAACAAAATATGACGGAATTACAGCGAGAACTTTGCTGGAAAAAAATGGCAGTTTGCATAAATGCAAAGCTACAGCTGTAAAATCGCCGATCAATTATTCAATGCGTGTAAACGCGGTTACCGCTAACCGCAAATTATCGCGCGTACGAGGAAAAATGTACCGAACAGCGTGAAATGTATGTACGATTTCTCTTTTAATGTGTAATACAAGCGATCGATTGTTCTCTCGACAAATATCGCGCTGCGTTCGAAGTCTTCCTAAAAATAACGAACAAATAGCTTCTCTCTCTTTTTCTCTCTCGATGTCATCGACAGAAAAGTAGTCTTACAGCGGATATCTGTATTCGTATCAAAAGAATGTAACAAGCAAAAATCTCTAATATCCAAAAGGCGCCCTTTGGGCATTAGGGATTTTTCTTAAAAAAAAAAAGGACAATCGCTGTGAAAACGATAATCTTGATAAATCGCAAACATTTTTGCGCAGCTTGGTTTCCAAAAAAGAGCCGAACGAATTCGGATCGTCATCGTAAAGTAAGTTTCTACAGTAAGTTTCTAAAGCGTAGCTACTCACACAATACATACACACCTGTTGCGCACTTCTCCGAAGTTGAAGGTTGTCCTTTATAAGATCTCGGAAAAAACGAGACAAGTGGACTCAGTATGGCGCGCACTGTGGACCGAATCCCCGAACACAGGGTGTCTCCGCATTGTTCCTCCGAATGTTCCTTCTATTGTGAATTTTTCCACAATGTTAGAAAGAGAATAGAAAGTGAATTTTAACTTCTTTTTACTTGCTATAAACCGACACAATTTGAATATGTTATTATTATTTGTGAAAACAATGTTAATATTTTATGTAATGTCGATCAATCTTTGCGAGCTTAGAGAATGTC
>QVNZ01023997.1:0-13212 GCA_014825645.1 Pseudomyrmex dendroicus | reverse complement strand
TCCTCTCTCCATCTTGCAGTCTCGTGGTGCCTAGAACGAACGATACGAGCAAGCAGCACGTGCGTCCGACAGGAGAAAACGACGAAGCATCTGGCGCGAACGACCCCCCGGCGAAACGAGAGAGAGAGAGAGAGAAAAAGAACGACAAAGAGAAAAAGCGAGAGATGAGGCAGAGGAACGATGCGCTGGATGCACTCGGCGATGCACTGCTCCGTTCGTCGCGGACGACGATTCCACTGCGCTTCGGAGCATGTGAGGCATTGGATGCAGATGTTATATGTAAACGTTATACGACGGGTATAGCGAAACGGAAATGTGTTCGCGAGAGGTAATATTATCCTGGTTTTCTTTCAGAATTATTAATCGTCGTCGGTGTGTATGTAATCATTTTCTGAACGCAAAGTGTAAGCAATGTATATTTTCGTAAAACAATCTTACGGCGTTTAAAACGAAAAGTCGATTCCGTTAAAACGAAAACGCAATCCGGAAGAATTTTACGATTGCATCAAATATTAACCGTCGCTCGCTCGCTCGCGAATAAAGCGAACTGTATACACGATACGTAATGCAACTTAAACGCGCTCGCTTACACTCTGACCGGCGAATTGGAGCACGCGAGTGTCCATAACAGCACATCTTTAATGAAAGCGTTTTCATTTCGCGAGGCGAAAGTGTCGTATAAATACTATACCGCGAATATTGCTGCGCGCTATAGTCTGGGAAAAATCATGACGTGTTATTGAGCGACATATGTCGGTGTGTATGCGCGTATATATAGTCGATGTAATTCAAACGATGCCGTCGCGGCGCGTTACATTAATTCCAGCGGGGAAAGTGTCAAATATGCGAATATAAACGAAAGAGAAAGTAAATTAATATGTGGCAAATAAAACTGCAAAACACGACGGTTACAAAGTAAAATAAAAGCACAATCGATTGAATTATTATGATTGCCGACAAACAAACAAACAAAATAAATAAATAAATCTGAAAAAAAAAACATTTTTATTTCGAAATTTGTAGCGGTATTAACTTTTCTCTCTCCTTCGAGTGTTTTGTCACACGTATTTTTTCTCGAAGCAAAACCGATGTTTTTTTTTTTCGAAATTTCATTTTCTCGGTTTGATCGAAACGTCTGGCCACAAATCAAAAAATCATTGTCGTAAATCGTGCCGCGGGTCAAGTCCGCTGCAGCTTGTCCTACTTTTCTCATATCTCTTGTCGACCGTCTATGTATACACTATATGAAAATTTATTGATATTTAAACTAAACCCTTGTGTAACCCGTGTTATCAATTGATAAAGTCAAAATGTAGGATGGAAAAAAGGACGATATCACTGTTTGGTCAGACAGCATCGAATCTGTGAATTTCTTCCCGCCGATTTTCACAAATTTTTTATCGTTCATCTTACAAATCAGATCTCGCTAATTATTATTATTAGTGTAGGTTTTTTCTCTCAATTTGTCTGCGACAATTGCTCGTATCAGTTGCTTCCTTCTTTTTTATTTGCGGCTTATCTCTCGCCGCGATGCGTACAAAAGCCGCGCGCGGGAAAAGAAGGATGGAAGGAAGAGGAAAGCACGATCGTGACGACGGTTTGCCCGATAAGGGAAAGAGGCGCACCGACTGTTATGAGATTCTTTCTAACGTATGCGTATCGGCACAAGGCGCCTCTTGTTCGAGATCCGCGAGCCGGCAAAACGAGATGCTCGCGGATAAGAGTGTTCGTCGACCGTGCGAACGACTGCCGGTGCATACATATTCAAAACCGCGCTTATACCGGCGTCGTTGCCGCCGACCCATCCGTTCCCGTTCGAACGAGGATCTACACGCGGAAATGTTGCGGAATACATTCAACGATGTTCGAAATTATGTACCGCCCGTTTCTCTTGATCAACGGTCCTCACAACTGAGCTAACAGAAATTTGTAGAGAGAGAAAAAGAGAGAGAGAAGCATCGATGTACACTTGTTTTGCGACAAAAAACAAAAATATCGCCGTTGAAATTAATGGCTACAGAAAAACGCCTGCGGTCACAAAGCGAGGACTGACACATTCATTAATATGCGAATAACATTTCTCTCAATTATCGTCAAAGAAAATTAGACCAAAAGTACGTGCGAATAACGCGCGTTTAATCCACATGCATCATTTGCGCTTGCAATCTGCGCGCGCGACTTAAGGCTTGTTTCGCGCGCTCGCACACAATTCACACACAACCCAGACCTACCTAACACACTATTTATAATCCGCTTTAGTATGGTACTAATATATGGTACTAATTGACGTTGTTCGGGATGACGACGGCGGTGTTCCGTGACTAATCGACTGACGTCTCGTTTTGCCCCACATTAAACTCTCGCGCGCACGCGGAGCGCCGCGTGACAAACTTCGTCATTGTGATCTTATCGCCAGAGAGAGAGAGAGAATGTGTGCATAATTTATGCTACTTAAACATCGATTCTCCCGGTCATCTTTTTTCAAATACCGAGAAAACGCGATCGATATTGGCAAATTGACCGAACGAAGGTGTATATCGTGCGGTCGCCCCGAAGTCGCGATATTTACACGCGAGCATCACGTTTCAAACGACATTTTTAGTTCACTTTGCGATGTATCTCGAGTATACATTTTGCGCGCGCGTATGTATGTGTGTGTTTAAAAGATCCTTATTCGAGAATCCTTCCGACTTACTGAATTATTCCGCAAGCGACACGCGCGCGCATGTGTGTGTGCAATAAAATATTAATGTGTTTGCCTATTTCTTTGAGATTTTCGAATCAACGTGCTTGACGAAAATTCGCCGGCTTGTGCGTCTCTCTATCTCCGTCAAACTATGCCTGGTCGCCTATTAAAACGGCCGGGTGCAATTACGTTTAAAAATAGCGAGAGAGTCGAGAGTAGAGTCTGTTGCGCTCGATTGCATCAGACACCACTACGAAGACAACGAAGCGGATGGATGAAGCGACAGAGGAAGCTACCGCGACGGCAGCGGCAACGACGACGACGGACGACGACGAAGACGACAACAACGACGACGACGATGACGACGACGACAAAGAGAACAACGACAACGACGACAAGGAAACGTCAGAGATTTCGCTTGTCTGCACTTTGCGATCGACTTGCCACCACGGCTGCAAGAGCCGATAGTGTGCTCGTTCATGTTTAACATATCCATTAGCGTTAATCTCACCCCACTCCCCCCGATGCAAAAGGGTCAATGTTAAACCTCCGTATTACGCGATGTTACACTTTTGTTTTTCATTAAAAACTCATCTAACGAACGATTTGATTCGCGAATAAATGTTACATTTTATACCAATCTCTCGCGCATCGCGTTTTTTATATATAAAGTTTTTGATAAATAGTAGAACAAAAATATAGTGTGGAGTAGAAAAACATTTGCTTTAAATTTTATTTTTATTCTACAGATTTAGGAGATTTAAAAATAATTTTGTCCTGGATAATAAACTTGGTTATTCTTTGCAAATGTTTTTAACACTCGTAAAGTTTTTTTGTTTTAATTAAAAGTAAGATTCGAAAGCTTAGAAAATTACTTTTATATAGATGTATTTCGGAAATCGCTATGAATCGCGAACGAACGTAATAAGCGCGTTGGTGTGGTTTGAACCGCAATTTCTCAGTTGTTGCAGTTGTAAACCTCGTACATTAACTCGAGGCGAGGGCGACGAAAATCAAGTGTAAACTGACGTGCGCGCGTGCTTGTAAGCTCCTCCACGTAGGTGGTGTACATTGTTTTAACAACCTCTGGACCGGTCCCAAAGCGTCAGTCTAACGTTTGAATCGCCGAAGATGTCATGGCGCCTGTTAGGAAAACACGCTGCTCCTACGAAACCACAAATTTCGGAACGCTCTCACCATCAAAGAGGCTTTTACGCGCATGCCGCTTTAAATTTTAAATATAACACAAGACACACGGAGATATCTCGTTAGTGGTTACATCATTCCGGTAACAATCACACAGCAATAATATTGTATAATTAATAAACTGCGATATTATTCCTCATTTATCCATCCTGTGACCGAACTGTCTGAATAATTGGATACAGAATCAATCATATTGAGGAAGGATAATACATTATAAATGCAGATCGCATTATAAATATATAGATAGGATAATCTATGAATTGTTTAGAATTATTACGTGAATTAAATTAATTGCGTAGATAGACCTCTCGCCACTTTGGCTGGATAAATTAATCATTAATGTTTATTGAATTGCGTGGAAAATATTTTCTATTAATGCGGATAAACTAGGATTTGATTTGTCACACACAAATGAACGAAAATATTCGACTAATTAGCACAATAGTTGATTAGCAGAGTTGACCTCGTTGCGCTAACTAGACAAGAAAAAAAGAGGAGATAAAAAGAGAGAGAGAGAGAGGAGAGAGAAACAGGAGCGCATAAGATACACGAACTTCAACAACGTCAAATGAACATTTTCCGCTTGAGGGATGTAAAAAGACGATTTACTTGGCGAAAATCTGTTACAGCGATTATAACACATCTACAGACAACAACAAATTCAATACAAGTAGCTCGGGAAACAAAACACGGTTTCTGCGGGACTTTATTTTGCGACATAAAGCGCGTCGGGGGAGATCTGTTGAGAATCTTAACCGCGCTGACCTCATTTCGATGCAATTAATTGCACAGCCCTTTCAAACCACAACGACGGGAATGCAAATGAAAACAAAAGTTGGGATGGATATTCATTCGTGTTACATGGTCTTTCATCGTCGCTCATAATATGTCACGCGGAGGTTTCACGGACCTCATGTTTAAAAAAAAAAAAAAAAAAAAAAAAAAAGTTATTCGTCTACATCCTGTGTACGACGAATTGGTTTGCAGGGAATGTGTGTGAGCGAGAATTGTGACGCGCGAAAAGTGGGGCAGGTAACGCGCGAGCGAGAGAAACACGAGCGAGATGAAGAGACGACTTATGTAACAACAGCAAATAACGCTAATGAGAGTTCGCGCCTTACATTCTTTCGCGTGAAAAGTTTTCGGGAGAAAAAAAACCATTGCTAAAACAAAAAACACACGTGTCAAAAGTCCCCATAGTTCCCGTAATCGTCATCATATCGATCAATCTATCTATTGTTTCTTCTAATTATTTATTATTTCTTTAATTGATTTTTTTTTTAATGAGAACGATATTCCTACCTACATGATATTTTAACATGTAATAAGAGCAGGTACAAGTGTACACCACACTTGCACACATATTGTGTCTTTGTAACAAGCGTGTGCTTGTTACAAAGCTACCGTCTTCGAATTTACATTTCGAGTCGGACGTAATATAAACTCGCGGTAAGTTATTGCAAGAAAACCACCGAATACAACCGAACGATTATCATAAATGTTATATACGAAATACGAGCGCGCGGTTTCTGAGCATCTCCATTTGTCCGTTTCGTAACGTGCTTCCTCTCTGCGCAGTATCATTACGCGACGTATCGTATATCATTACCGTTTTGTTTGTGTGTGTGTGTGTGTGTGCGTGTATTTATGCGTATATGTATTTGTGCCTGTCAACGTAACAAAGTTTACTGAACAAAACAGAGGAGAAGAATTGATATCTACTGTTCAGGTTTCTCCTTCGTTATTATCATACGACCGCGACATTGCGGAAATGCACTTTCAATCATTTATTTTGCGTCACAACAAGAGGACTGCAACGAAATAAAATCAAGAGACACGTCTGCATGTCGTCGCGCGTTTGAGTATGCGTTTAACAACTTACTGTATCATTACTTGTTATATTCTTTTTCGAAGTCGCTCGCGGTAATCTTCCAACCACGTAAACACGTTGACGCTCGTCGTCTCTATCGCTCTTTTAGTATATAATAAATGCACGTAGCACTTTTTCCTGTTTTGAGTGAAGACAGTTTAATCGCTACTACTAACATGTTTTTGCCACATACCTGGACTGGTCTGCCAAGACAGGCCGCCGATGAACATTTTCCTAGAAAAGAAAGACGATTCCATCAGGTTCGGCGTCCGGTCACGAATTTCGTTCGACGAACGAGGAAGCGGGGAGACTGCCAGCAGAGGGTAACTTCCGGTTACTCCGCGACCCCCTGTGCGCAGTCCCCCACCAATAGCGGCAGGTGTCACCACACATCAACCAACAACCGAACAACACCCGTTCTCCTCTCTTCTCGCGAACACGTTCATCTCGCGACGCGCTCGGATCCGAACACAACGCGAACTATGCCCGTCTCCTCGGACCGGTATCCTTTTTTTTCCTTCCATATGCATGCGCGCATTCCGTACACACACACACACACACACACACACACACACACACACACACACATACGTACACACATACATCCGTGGTCACTGATCGTTCAAACAATCGATCACAGCAAAACTCTTTCTCTTTCTCTTCTATAAATGAGGAGATTTCAGCCACTTCGAATTTGTGCCACCGCGGCGAGAAATCAATTTATCTTGAAATCGAAACAATTTAATAATAGCCGAAGAAAATAGAAACAAATTTGAAATCGCGCGGATAATTAAATCACGCGCGAAGACTCTGGAAGAAAATGTTCCCTGGAGGAAACAAAAAGACCGCGAAATCTTCAACAATATTATAGATTACACGTTCTTGCGAGAGGAGCTCGATCGAGAAAGGAGTCCGGCACGTGCCGTTTATCGATCGTTATTTTCAACGCGAAAAATTCGCATGCTGGGTTTTACGTCATAAGTCATAAAAGATCGATGAACGACCCCGCTTGATTGTGTTGACTGGCCATCTATACGACCCGGGCGATGTGCGTTCGCTAACGGTTTTACGATTTCAACGTCATAAAGAGCTTTGGATGAAGATCTCCCTTTATCAAGGTCGTCAAACGATGAGAAGAAAAAAAATACGACAACGCTGTTTAGATAAAAATCACGAGACACAGGCCCATCGCTAAGATCGCTACCGGCTACGTTGTAATCCCGTTTCTCCTTTCCTCTCCCTTTTCGCTCCTTGAGGGAAGCGAATTGCACTTTCCGCAATAGCCGGCAGCAACCATAATCGATCCATGTACGCGTCATTAATTAGCTGGCTTAAGTATACGTCAGCATGCGTCGATAAGGAAACGACCTCCCATCCTTTTCATCCATAATACTTTCCCCCCTTCGTTTCCCACCTCAACGAACGAGATTCTCCCTTTCGCTCGCTCCTCTCGTCATCGTCGTCGTCGCAAATAATCGCGCTTCGCATTATTACACAGAGCGAGATAACGCTCGCGCTCGGTGGACGTAATCACGTGATGGCGCATTTGAACATCGATTTTCCGAGCCGCGATATAGCCATCTTCCTCCCACGCCAGCTCTTCCCTTCCGCCACCGCTCGCCCTCGTCCTCCCTCTATAGTTCTACTTTATAGCCTGCTCTCTACTATCCGCCTATCCATCTAAATCTTACCAATAAATTCAGAATAGATTATTATTATTCGGATTGTCTTTTAATTAGAATTAGTATAGTTTTGAAACAGAGTAATAAGTGAAGTTAAGAGCGCGATTTTTCTTTTCCTCGCGAAAATTCCTCTCGAAATATCCTGGTTATTGGACGTATCTCCTTTTGCGTATTGACAACAAAAATTTTATAACATATTGAACGTGAAACTTGGAAGTTTTCTGGAGTGTATTTTCGACATACATATTAGGTTGGTGCAAAAGGTTGTATTTGTCAAATAAAATCGAAGACGAAATTTCAGGGTTTGAACCAATTTTTATTAATTTAAGTTAGCCGCCAATCGCTTTGTCATTCTTCCGTTCCGGCTGGAAATAAATATATTTAATTACAAAAAAAATCTTCGAGTTCGAAGTAGAAATCAATAACTTTATTTGACACAGACTTTGACAAAAAAAAAAAAATAAATAAATAAAGAAATAAACCAACCTAATATATAAAATATATACTTATGTATAGACTCAAATATATGTATAAAAAAATTTTCTTTCCAAACATTTCTGCGCGTGGTTACTCAGGAGAACATAAGCACGCATAATATTGCGTTTTGTCAGGATTATTAAAGACGACAAACAAATATTCCGCACGTTCCACAAGCCTCATGAAAACTCATGATCTCCTGTCACATGAAAATTATCGAATAAACAACAAGCAGCTTAATCACATATAATCGAAGACATAATCTACAACTCCATATAACCTAATCCGAGAAATGGAATAAACCTATAATATACTATCTCGAACATATCAAATAGAACATTCAAACAAAGGCAATCCAGCGACTTGAATTAATTCGATAATCGAACCTAATTCCAACGCGGCTCGAATTAATTCGTCAAATCAAATCATTTGATCACATATCGAAATTACGTAAAAAACATCGCGTTCTTCATTAATCTTTCGTTGTTACGATTAATGTTCGCGCCGATCCAATTACTAACTGCAACACGAGAGGAAATCTCCAAATGCCCATCAAATTGAAAATCACTTGACGTCGGCGTACCCGGTTGTCGCGCAGCGTTTCGGACAATCACGTGACATGATCATGCGTGATTTTGCCGCAGTTGGTCCACCACGTGGCCATCCGCGAGGGGTGGCAATCTTCACGTGTGGTATTTCAGGATTTCGCGTTCTTTCGAGGCGAGTCAAGTATGCCGGTTGGCGGCAGATTCGAAGGTGGCGCGGCAAATCTCCTCTCCCTCCCTTCTTCTTTCCATTCATTCCTCTTCCCCATCCCCGCAGCCGCCCCCGTGTCGGCGCGGGAGGAGTACCAAATGCTGAAAGAAGGCGCCACCAGTCCGAGGAGAGGTACGCATATTCACGCGCCCGGCAAACATAAACACCATGCGTATTCCACGTCATCCACGGGAGGCGATCCAATTGTCAAATACCCGTCTCCGTTTGGGGTGCGCGATTGATATTAAAATCGGAGCACTGACACGGGATCAGGATAACAAAAACACAAGGATGAACGAACGACGCGCGGTGGTAACATATCAACGCACTGTGAGAAACAAAAGCGCACCATTTTCTCTCCCTCCCTTTTATCCTCTTTCTCCTTTCACACTCTCGAACACATGCACGCATATACACACATCTTGCGCTCATGCACTCGCTGTCTTTCTCTCTCTCTCTTTCTCTCTCTCAGTCTCACTCCTTCCTTCTCTCTCTCTCTCTCTCTCTCTCTTTCTCTCTCTCTATCTATCTCTCTCTCTCTCGCGTGGTCGATCGTTGATGGTCGATGTAGTGGAACGTTTCGGGGGTTGCCTGGGGGTTGTAAACGGAGGCAGCCGTTCACGTGGTGGACGGTGACAACCTCTCCGCAACCCTCGTTTTTTCTCTCTTTTCTCCGTACCCTGGATCGTTCGGCACCTCGCCAGGCGAACCGCTCGCTACGATCTCCTGATTCTGGGACTCCATAACAACGCGCGGCGCACAATTACTCGTTGTCGTCGTCGTCGCGAATCTCTCGCGTGCCCGTGGGGTGGAAGTGAGTCGCGTTAACCCGTTCAAAGTACAGTGGTGTTGACTCGCTGCAGGTGTGTAGGTGCGATGATGCTGTCGCGGACGGTGTTCTTCTCGCCGACTGAAGCGGCGAGCGTTGTTTTACGGTGGATGTTCGTGACACACGAGGGGGTGCTGTCACGACGCGGCGCACGAGACTGCACTCGAGAAACTCTTTCGGAGTGCCGGTTACTCTCCGTTTGCGTTTCGGAGCTTTCTCTTGCAACTATCTCTCTCTGTCTCTCTTTCTCTCTTCCTCTTTCTCTCTCTGCACCTTTTTGATCACAGAGGGTAGTGTGTTCGCTGATAATCCCGCGGCACTACGACGAGAGCACGTTATTGACGGCCGAAGAAGGTGCGCGAGAACGGGTTGAAGGCCAGGATACCCGCGCTTGCCGCGCCGGATAACGACGATGACAACGACGACGACAACGACGACGACGGTAAGGATGACGACGACAACGACGAGGAGGACGAGTATGAGGACGATGACGATGACGACTAATAGAGTACACGAGGGAAAAAGGCTGTCGACCTCTCGCTCGCTCTCTTTGACTCCGGTGTATTACTCTCTTCCCTTGTCTGCCTTCGCCGATTACTTTCTCCTTCTCTCTCGCTCCCTTTCTCTCTCCGCACTCTCCTCACACTACCGACTACTAAAAACTAAGGAGAAGGTGAGAGGTTACGTGGCTGCGCGGTACGGCGACTACTGATGACGGGCGGCGGCCGGTACTCGGACGTGCGACGCGCTCTGCGAGAGGTTCGACGCGACACTGCGCTCTTTGCGCGGGGCGGGGGGAAGGGGCGCCGCGGGGAAAGGGGGCATGTGGCGGCGGCAGCTGCGGCGGCGGCGGCGGCGGCAGCATCGGCGGCGGTGGCAGTGGCGGCGGCGGCGGGGAAACGGAGGCATTTGCGCCATGGGGGTGGGGAACGTCATTGCGCTTGCGCCCTCCCCACTCGCCAGAACAGAGAGGGAAACAGAGAGGGAAACGCCACGACCGCGTACCCGCCTCCAATCGTGCTCTGCTCGCCTGCTCGCTTGCTCGCTCGTGATAGCGCTAGCATTAACGCTAGCGCGAGCGAGCGAGTGAAACGGCAAGCATGATCCGAGCGCGAAAAAGCCCGACCGACTACCCGCGCGCCTGCACTACTTGCTCCATTTCCTCGCCTCCGCGTGACCGGCGCCCGAAAGCGCAATCCTCGTGCGAATAATCAACGCCCGCTGTGAACAATTCTTTAACTAATTTTTTCATACCTTTCTGTATAATTGTGCAATAACTTAATCAGTCATACACTTTTTTTTTAGAGTAAATTTAAAATCCCCCTAATAAATACTTGTCTTAACTGTAGTCTTAACTTTTTTTCATCAGGTCTGTAGTTCGTGTATTCTTTCGGTTGTACACTTTGATTTATACTATGTAAATCCGTACGTTACGTGACATCACATTTTATCGTCTTATCTAATTACACGAAGAAAGAAGAAAAACACGGAAATGATTGCCGACCTACTAGCTACCAGCGTGAAAAGTAAGAGACAGGGGGAGGAAAAGGGTAATAGTTATCTCGTTTCTCTCATTCGTGTACATCTCGCTCCCTGTCGGCTATTAATTTGCCTTTCAATGCTGTGCCGGTGATTATCGATTTGATCGGTCGAAACCTCTGGCAGAATTTTTGCTTGCTTCTAAAGTTTATCGGACCGTGCATTTCCACTAGTTTTAATAGAACCGTCGAATGAGCAGTTCGTTTGTGAAACAAATCATTCCCAGCCGTTTGCCTTTCGATGTGACGTCAACCTAATCGAATTTTCTATGCGATCGTACGACTTTACTTGACATCTGCGCCAACGCAATTCGTTCGCAATATACATATACAGACATATATATATATATATATTGTACTGGCATACTTTTTGAACGTAATATTGAAACCTCGTGGCTTTAATGAAGTTGATGTCAAACGCGAGAGCAACGCACAATGTGAATTAATTATGCAGACGCGTATAATTTATTGCATCGCGTTCGATCGATCGGCCTAAGGTGCGAATTATTAACATCTCGACTTAATTGCGAAATCACCGGAACAAGGGGTTCGAGTTTGTTTCTTAATTGACAATCTCGCGTCGCGCCTCTTTATTCGCGATTACAACCGTTGAAAATAGTCTTTCTCTCTCTCTCTCTCTTTCTCTCTAGCGTGGAAAGTAGACTATATGTGAACACGTGTTCTTTCAAGATAGCGGGTTGTCAGTTGCATTACGTCATTTCAGCGCAATATTTCTTCTCACAATCTCATTCGCGGAACAATAACTGATGATTGCATGAGATTCTTACACGCACAAAGCAACGAAACGTTCTTTTTCTTGTTATATTTGTGTCTTTCTTTCTCCGAATACCGGAGTAAGAATAGAAATTCTGAGAAAATATCGCGCGAATAGAATTATTGCCTCGATGAAAATTTACAATTAGAGGAAAAGATTTTTTTTTCTTTCTACTGTGATTTTTTCCGTGAGTACATGTGTGTGTGTGTATGTGTGAAGCAAATAAAACTCGAGAGGGAGATTCGGCGAACGAGAAGAGGAAACGAAAGACTCGCGAAAGAAATCGGTATTCACAATAAGTAGTCGTAAAAGACTTCTCCGGGGCCGGAGCTGTCGTAGACGCGACCGTCTGTTCCTGATGATATATCCCACGGGGTCGCCGGGAACTTGCCAATCACTATTCGGGGATTTACGCGGTCCCCGAAGTGACCTCACGGTAGCTTATACAGAATCGTCCTAAGCCATGACATCGCCCGGTTGTAGTGCATCCTTCGGCCAAAGGTCCGTGATCGCGCTCGCCACGACGGATTTGCATAATACGAGAACGAGCCAGGAAGAGAGGCCGGAGGGAAGGGAGAGAGATGGACGGACAGTTTGCGCGGGAGGAGGACGGGATGAGGGAAATCGCAATTCCGTGGCGCACACATGACGTGGTGGATGCATATGAGTGTGCACGTGTGTTGAACGATCAAAATTTGTCGCGCGAAAATACCGATTGCAGATCGCAAATGTTTGCGAATCAAATAATTGTGCGAAAGCGAAATAATAAATTTGACGAAGTAAAATTGAAGTAACATTGTAGAATGCTTCGCGGAAGTGCTACAACACCCATGAAAGAAATGAGAATATTTCGATTTTTTTTTCGTGATATTTGACAATGTTGCTTCGTGATGGAACGTTCGCCACGCAGTTCGTACTCGACAATGTAACGCGTCATAGAGCAACGAGGCCTGAAATATGTAAAAAAAAAAAAAAAAACAAAAACAAAACACACCCACGTAGACAGATAGAACGAGCTACAATCGCTTTCCATATCCTCTCCAGAATAACTCAACGGGAAAAGTCCGTCGGTACGAATTACCGTTGACCTACAAACGCCATCGTCAACCGGTAGTCGCGGTGTTTTTTCGCGAAAACCGAAAAGATCGGAGCTGAAGCAGTCGCGGCACAAGAGAGTACGCGTGTAGCGAAATATGACAGTACGCGTCTGGTTACGCCTACAGTGTGGTCGCAAATAAGGATGACTACAATGTGAAGAGAAGGAAGTGACGCGGAGGGTAAGCGGGAGAACCGCGGGGCAATTAGTTAATTGAGTTGATCGATGGATTTCATTCGCGCGACACGCGCACCGATTCGACGTCTGATTGAAGGGCTCCGCTCTCTCTGTCTCTCT
>QVNZ01023994.1:0-16508 GCA_014825645.1 Pseudomyrmex dendroicus | reverse complement strand
GGCCTATACCAGCAAAAAAGCTAGAAATATAAGCATTTAAATAACGATATCACAAAAGAATATTACAAAAAGATAGTAAGTAAAGATAATTTATATAGAATATGATATTATATCAATAATCAATAATGTTTTAATTGCTGACTAGATTATTGCAATCCGAGAGATCTACAAAACTTTTAAAATATATTACGACTATGTAAAATCAAATTACGAAACGTCCACTCTTCAAATATTATGCATAACATCATGTGCTATACTTAAGAAAGTGCATCACATATGTTCACATGATAGAGCAGTTCTTAAGACATTAATCTTTAAATAACAACTTTCTCTTTTGATTATGTAACGTACTCTAAGGTTTAAGATGCGCTCGCGATCATGAGTTAGATAAATCATGAATCAATGTATAAATGTGTATGTGCACACACGCACACACTTATCAAAAATACTTGCTAAATGTATACAGTTTAAAGACGCAAGCCTCTTTGCAACTCAGTCTTTCTCCTCACAGAGACACAAAGTTATAGAAAAATATATATATGTATCGATATGTTTAGTAGTAGAAAAAATATCACAGATTATATATACGCGAGTTAATAAAAAAAAAAATTTCATATAACATACAATTTTGTCAGATATGTCACTCACGCAAAAACTATAAATTGCATAAATTTGACCCGCAGTAGTAGTTTCACATGTACACGCATACTTCATATGCACTTTGCTTGCAATTTGTATGTCGTATATTTGTCGTCTATTTTGCAATTGCTGTTAATTGCTATAGAATCACGAAAAGTGAAACGTCGTACCTTTTACTTCATAGTTTCTTTGTTATATTAATAAAAACATTTAAAACTATCAACATAAAATTCATAAAATATATAAAAAAAAACAAAAACACACCCATTACTTACCATTTATATTATCTTTATGTCTCTCTCTCAGTATATGACACGCGTATGTACATGATGTATGTCAAAATTCACACACAGAAAACTGTATTATATTTATATATTTTTTTGTAAACGTGTTAACATTTCACTTGTATATCGTGTTTAATATAAAATATACGTGATTTGTTTTTTCAATTTTATCACATCACAGAGCATCTTTGTCACATTTTATCACAAAGTAAAATGAAATATATGACAAAATGCTTAATGCCAAATTTATGCAATGAAAAACCCACACATTTAAATTATATACGTAATCAAAATAACTTCCAGAATTATTTTGTACTCGCAAACTTTGTACTAACAATTTTTTTTTGTTTTGTTTTGTTTTTTTAATTACGTTGTATAATCTATTAGCCACAATTTCGGAGCCTAACTTTATCATGAACTAAATTAGTGGCACTGGTATATCGGTTGGCTGTCTGCTTAACATGTACGTGAATTAAAATACTATTGAGGCGAAAATACCTGTTATAAGAATCATAATAATCTTTCCTGTCCGTAGGCGGAGGTCCCAATGACATAAGCGGCGGCGGTGGATGACCTCCAGTGACTAGATGTGGCATCATTGGTGATATATTATGCTGGGGCGGCTGGCTCCTTATAGGATATCTCGGTAACGGTCTCTCCCTAGGAGGTAAATCGCGCTCGCGATCACGAAATTGATAATCGTGAGCCGGCGAATCGCTGTAATACGTGTTATATCCTTCTCGAGACTCACGAGACCGTGGTCTATCTCTGTCGCGATCTCTATCTCTTTGGAATCTGCAACAATTAAGCAATTTAGATTGGTGCATAACGTTTGGAATATTAATCCTCTCTCTTCTTGTTTTCTAACTCTCACACAACCGTGATTGTGATTGAATGCGTACCTTAAAGGCGATCTTACTGGCGATCGATACCTAGGCGGTAAGTCGCGATCTCTATCGCGGTCACGTTCTCTCTCGCGATCGCGATCTCTATCTCTGTCTCTTTCTCGATCTTTATCTCTCTCCCTATCTCTGTCTCTTGACGGAGATGGTCTAGGGGACTGACTGCGAGAATACGATCTAGATCTGCAACATCAAATAAAACGTGAAAACTCTCGAGCAGCGCGTTTCTTCTTTAAAATCGTAAAAAAAAAAGTACCTGCTGATGGAAAAGCTGCCACTTCTCGACCTTCGTTTCGGAGTGCGACTACGAGGTCTGAGTGGTAATGGCGATCTCGATGATCTTCGTTTAGAGGGTGGACTGCGAGATCGACTATTGCGAGACGCAAACGGTGATCTGCGACCAAAAGAACGCGATCTAGATCGACTATAGCTGCGCGAACGAGATCGCGTTCTACTTCTTCTCCTGTGCTTCCCCAAACGACGATCTCTCTCGTCTTTCTCTCTGAGCATTCGTTCAAACAACTCCAATGGATCATCGATGATACTAAAAAAAGTGATGTGACGTTTATTAAACACATTTCTACATATTTGGTTTTTTTTCTGTAATATTTTTGAGGTTTTTGTATATAATTTTGTATCTACAAAAGAAAGCCTACCCGCTAGGTGGATTTCCATTGTGTACACTTTTTAATTCAACTACCGAACGTAATCGCACTTACTATGGTGCATTCCTCTCATTGGTCTTGGCGGACCATTGTAGCTTCGAGGTGGTTGAGACGGTCTGTATCCTTGCTGCTGATAAGGGGGTCTATCGTATCTCGGTGGCCCATAATGAGATCCCTGCTGATGCGGATATATCGGTATTCGATGACTCATGTATGGGTCCGGTAGCAGTGGCGGATTGTGCGGGGGCACATTTGGCGGCGGTTGATTGTAATTAGGCGGTGGAATTCGTTCCTCACCCGGTGGAAATGGTAACAATGGCGGTTGATTACCAGATGAAGGAACATGCAAATGTGGCTCGTCAATCTGAAACATTGCAGAGTGGTGTTGATATCTGTTTGAATAACAAATCTTATCCTAAGTTGAAGAATTGTTTTCTCACCGTTGGAGTGCCCGCACGGTCCTCATTGGATCTACAGATTCCACTGTCATAATGCATAGCAGGCGGGTAATGCCCATCATCTGCCAGATGACTTTGATAGCTTTTGGAAGGAGGTGGTGGGTTCATTAAATGAGGCAGCACCGAGCTCGAGGCTGGATATTCACCGTGCTGGGAATGTCTAGGTGACAGGGATCGATTTCGATTGCGATTTAATGGTCGCAAATTCTCGATTCTACGACCACGCTCCCCACTTCTGTGTCATTGTAACAAATAAATAACTTGTTGAGTGCTTCGTTTCGAACCACAATAAACAATAGATTTGATTTCAAGGACAAGCTTGAAGATGTCTCGCAGCATTGCTTACCTTTCCCGAGGTCCATCTCTGCTGAAACTTCGTCGACGTTCTCTTGATTGTCGTTCCCCTGCGTACTCATTTTCCCGTTCTTTCTTGTCGCGATTCGGAGGATTGTTGTTTTGCTCCGGTTCTCTCTCCGGCGAACTTACAATGGCGGGAATCGGGAGCAGCGGCTCTGTTCCTGGAGGAGGAGGCACCTCAGTTTCCTCATCAGTTGTTAGTTTTGTTACAGAGTCACTTTGCAATTGTGATTCTGAACTGGATTCAGGCGAAGCTGTCAGAAGCACATCACGTACGTAATTAGGCACAAAAGTCAGCGATTAAAGGATCGCGGAGAGAAACAGGTTGCTACACAACACGACGGCACTTTGTATTAAATGCAAAGACACGAGGTTTCCTCTCAGAGTATTTTTTTTATTTTTTTTTATTTTTTTGTTGAGGTTATGCTTTCTATCTCGTCAGCTGGTCACTAAGTGATTCAAATGTGTACTGTCAATAATGTGTTATAGCGTGCAATTATTACATGTAGACAACAGTCCTGCATAATTCGTCGCAACGAAGTTGTCTGTCCAAGCATTATGCGCTATGTAAATAAAACCTGCCGATAATGCTACAAGGTTACAATACAATACACTTCAACAATGGCGGCAGCCGTCATGTTTATACATGTATATATGTGTCTGTGTGTGTGTGTGGAAATGTTGTCAACAAAAGACAGAGAAAGTGTAGATTTGGGATTTAATGAGAGGATACACATGTTTCTCGCAGTTCGATATAGAACTGTAACGTGGAAAAAAAAATATAAACTATCTATTACCAGCTCGGTCCGTGTGCGCGTGCGCGCGCGCGCACAGTGTGTTTGTCAAAAATACTTTGCAAAATAGACACTCGCGGATCTGTGGGACACTCACTGACGGCTAATCCGGAGTCGAAAAAACTACGTGTTCGACAAATCTGCTCGATTTCTTATTATCGATCTTATTATCGAGCCATCGAGTAAACGCGGATTTAAATGACACCAAATCTCTCACAGTATTCCGTTTAAAAATTCAATAAAACTTGCCGATACACCGCTAGCGGTTTGCTCATCGGATGAATGATTAATGATATACACACAGAGACATCGCGTAAACAAATTTCGTATATATAAAAATTATATCTTTCACACAATTGTTTAAAGTGCTAATTTGAGATGTGGCGATACAAACCTTCTTTCTGTATGCATGTGTATGTGTGTTTGCAGTTTATTATATCATTAATAATAAATATGTGTTGTTGCAAGTAAAAAAAAAAAATAAAAAAAAATAAAATATCGACTGCATTTAGCGGACTCAATAGTTAAGACGTCACTCTTGGTGCTTGTTGTCTGTGATTGATCTATTTCTCAAAATCTATTGCAAATCACAGGCAGTGAGCACGTAATGTGATCGTTCACTTATTGATGTCCGTTGAATTCAGCCAATGTCGCGCCAACAATGGAAACAAATCAATAATAATTTGTTCTAATAAGACTTTTGTTGCATGTTACAAGTACATACTTTCATATAGTTACATCTTCGCACATAGATTTTATTTCGCAGATGTATAAATCAATATAACACAATAAAATATTGCAGATAAACGTTTGAACGCAAATCGTACAATTTGAGTCAATCTTTGATAAGAATTGTTTCAACTAATACACATACTAAAACAGAATCTATTCTTTGATGCACTTCAACACATATTAATGTGCTACATGTGCTATGTTTTTTGTGCGCAATATAAACGTTCTGCTCTGAATTATCATCTTATTTTATGTTTTTATTATGTAACACGGTAGGGGCGTACTAAAAACATAGTAATTTATTTTTATGTAAATTTGTATGGAAAAAATTTACTCGAATTTCTCTATTGTGACTTCAGTATGACTATGCAACGAGGACTTAAAACGAGATCTTAAAATTTGTTATAAAGTTCAATTTATACAATAAAAATCTCAAAATATTATATATAGTTAGAGAGAATATAAAAAAAGAGAGCAAGAAGTGGTAATAATTGCATGTTGCTAGCTTTACACACTAATCAAGACTCAATGACAAACCGTAAGTTTCTTAATATGTAGAACGTGAATGTATAGGTCGCACATGATATACAAGATAGTTCATTTTAATCACTGTGTTCTCTCTGTTACATCACATAGAAAATTGTGTGTCTTATTGTATTACTTATAGATCTATTTTATTTCTTATAAAATTATATATATACATATGCGAACAAAATAACGTCAGTTATGAAGAAACACTTACTGGTTGATGGCTGTGGCTGCGAAGAAGTAGAGACGGTGGCTGGAAAATTTGTGGCAGATTCGGAATTCGTAGGTTGTGGTTCCACAACAGATTCTTGTAACGGTGCGGTGGTAGGAGGAACAGTAGGCGTAGGTTGTACAGTTTTAACTTGAGGTGATGTCTGACTTGCACTTTGCTGATTTGCTTCAACTTTTGGCTGATCCACTGGCGCGGCTGACTGCTGTCCGCCACTCTGAACAGGAGGTGGCCGATATGTTTGCCTTTTGGCGTAACCGGTTTCATTTTTGAAATTCATCACCGCGTTACGCAAAAATCTATTTGGAATAAGAGTTTCTGGCGAAACGTCTTTTTCATTACAGTCTGGACACTCGTGTTCTTCAGACTCTAACAAAAATGTGCGAATGCCTGTTACATATAAGAGAAAACAATGTGTTAAACAGCAACAATGATCTATAAGACATATGAAAGAATGAGTTAGTAATTAAGTATTACAACAACAAACTTACACTCGTCACAAAAGGAATTTCCACAACAGGGAATCATTACAGCATCTGTTAAAAGATCTTTGCAGATATTGCACAACAAATCGTCTGGTATCTCTGGCTTTTCCGCCACAGGTTCTGGATCTTGCGAAAACGGAGGTCGTTCCTTCTTGCCTTCTTTATAAGCTTGGCTGAAAAAAAACCATAATTCTGATAGTCACATGCATCACACACATTTTGCAATGTGTTTTCTTACATTTTTAAGTTTTTAGTGCTCTTTTATGTACATTATGTGTATTGTATAAAGCTTACTGATCGATAGCAGGAACAGCATAGTGTCCTGTAGGTGTCATCATGGCACCAGGTACTAGAGGTCCCTCAACTGGTACCATGAAACTCCTAGGAATCCCTGTGCTTTTCTTTATTTCAATTGGCTCTTGATTTGTACCAAGTGGACAGTTTTTTATCCAATGTCCAGGTTGATGGCATTTATAGCAACGATAATTAGCAGGTACATCACCAGTCTGATTGGCTCCACGAATCTTCATGTAACTGTAAAATTATCATTTGTGTCAAGAATCTGCTTATTTTAATTATTATATACATGGTTGTAATTGTACAAAATGATCTGTAATACATAGTGAACGGTATAAGTGCACAAACTAGCATACTTTGATGGGTCATAGTCTTGAGTAGATTGTGTCATCATTGCACGGATTTTATCTTCCTCGGATCCATCTAATCTTGTAAGATCTACAGCTCTGCCCAAGTTGGCTTCGTCTTTTACATTACTAAATGGTGGTGTTTCATTTCGATCCCAAGAACGCTTCTGTTGCACTGTAAGTGGAACTCTAGCAACTATGAGACTAGTATTTTTGGCAATTAACGCATTATCATCAGTGTAATCTATAAGAAGAATATGATTATATATATCAGGCTTCTATTTGACATTCATAAGAAGTAAAAAAAAGCAATTAATAAAATAATAGATATTTGCCTTCTTTTGTTTGTGCATTTATGATTTGCAAATCAAAGTCTGTATTTTTGCCAATGCGTTTCTGATGAAATATAGCCTTCTTTAGATCAGCTACTGAAATATGTAGCCCATCAAATGACACAGTGTCATAGTCTAACGTGGATTTAAATTTATAGTGTACAGACATTGTTATTGCTAACAGCCTGAAAAAGAAATACAAATCTTTAATATTGTAGCAAGACAAGGTATTGCAGAGGGAAAAACATGATATAAATAATTTATTGATTGTACTTGAAAATGTTTATTACCAAATAAAAAAATAAATTGACAAGTTTATCCTTTTTTAGAAATTACTAGCTTTAACAATTTTCAAGTTACACATGTACAAATTTATTTTATCAATATTTTATCTTATTTCTATTAATCATACAGTTAATAAAAACTGACATAAGCAAATTTATAGTACCCTCATTTTTCCCACATTGCACACTTGCACACACACACACATACACACGTATCGCGCGCATTACACACTCATATACAGAGAAAGCGGAAATCACACATATACCTTTTCTAAGAATCGATCTTGAATAATTACGATCACAGAAATCGCGTGCGTATAAGTTGTATGTTACTGCGATCAGCTGCGACGTAAACGGCTTTTCTTCAATTAGATCAAACTCGAGTGACAACGTTCGATTGTGATGTGTATGCACGAGCAACACACAATCTCCTATGGCTGCAGCCATACATACATACACACATACGAAAAAAATTGCACTCGAGTAATCACTGCGTGATCCCTCCGAGCGTCAGTTTTTACAAAGCTGGGGAGTGGATGCGAGAACCGGCGGCAGGAAGTACGGATGCAACGCAGTGTGCGACAAAAATTCAACGTGATGCATGGCAAATGCAATATATCACCAACAAACGTGCTCTGTGTCTCGATCCGATAACCTGTATTCGCGTTTCACGTTAGACGATCACAACGGCGAACACCGACGAGCTTCATGGCTCGTTCTTTCCCTCGAAAACGTCGGAATTAAAGTACTACAAAGCACTATTGACGGGAAAACTCACCATGTGCCTTGAAAATGTTCACGATAAATCACACGAAACACGTAGTCGCCACCACACGAAGACGTTTGTCCTCCGTTTCACGATACGTGGCAGTCGGACTACCTCCGGATTGGTCCGGGTCCGCGACGTCCAATCGCATTGATCACACACGGCAAATCGACCAATCCGACGGAATATTGTAAACCCGGCCTGCGCTCGCGATCAGTTGCTAACGTCAAGTAAAACCTCATTCAAATCGTTGCGAGGGCCAAATGGAACTTCTCTTTAAATTTTATTAAAGCTTTCAGTGCGCATGGCATTTTATATGCCTGAGAAAAAGCGGATTCTGCCTGACCGCGCTGACACAATTCTAGAGCTGTGAATCGCATTTCCAGTTTCGTGTAAAGTTGACGATGAGATGAGAACTCGATGAAAAATGAAATTGGTAACTATACCAGCTTACTATTTAAATAATAATAAATGTGCGTTCTTGTGTGATGTAAACAAGTTTGTATCATAATTCTTCAATGTACTTTTGTTAAGGTTTCTAAGAATATAGCAGAAGTGTCTAAAGTAGATATTTATTCCAATTGTTGTATATAACAGAAAGAATTGAAATGTTTTTATTTATAAATTAAATCATGAACATCTTTTATTTTTAGTATTGCCTGTCCAGTGATCCCACAAAGCCATGTTTGGTCCTAACTTTCAAAGGGATCACACTGATGTTGGACTGTGGCCTGAACATGCAGTCCATTTTGCACTTCATGCCCTTGCCCATGGTTCCTAGCAGCAAGTTCAATTCTTTGCCAACATGGTTACCACGTGACACTCAGCAAGATTGGCAAGTTGAAGGGGTCAGCATCTCGCAAGTGTTTCTAATATTTCTTTTTTAAATGTTTTGCAAAAGTAATTTTATATGAACAAATATCATTTACATTTCAAGGAGCTGAAGGAATGTTGTGGCAGAGTTTTTGTGGATTCCACACCAGAATTTTACCCTCCTCTAGAAAAAATAATAGATTTCTCAGAAATTGATGCTATTTTAATATCTAATTATACGTGTATGCTTGCTTTGCCATTTATAACAGAAGGTACAGGTTTTAAAGGTACGGTATATACAAAAATATTAAAAAAATAAAATACACAAATTATTAAATTCATTATATATTACGTTAAAATATAAAAAAAAAATATTTAAAGGTGTAATATATGCCACTGAACCAACTCTACAAATTGGTCGGTTTTTTATGGAAGAACTGGTAGAATTCATTGAGCAAACTCCGAAGGCAACGCAAGCCAAACATTGGAAAGAGATGTTGCATATGTTTCCACCTCCGTTGACAGATGCGATCAAGCCTAAATCCTGGCGACAAATTTATTCCTTGGCAGCTGTAAATTCGGCGTTGTCGAATATTCAACTGGTCGGATACGACCAGAAATTGGTAAAAACGGCAACATACAAGAACATAATTAGAAACGTACTGCATTTTGTTTTCTTAAATGTTTAAGTATTTTACATGAACTTGCAGGACATTTTCGGCGCTTTAACAGTTACACCGATCAGTTCCGGTTATTGCTTAGGTAGCAGCAACTGGCTGATCTCCTGCGATCACGAAAAAGTTGCTTATGTTAGTGGTTCGTCCACACTGACCACCCATCCGCGACCAATGGAACAAGCCACGCTGAAACACGCGAACATGTTGATACTAACAGGCTTAACACAAACGCCAACTGCTAATCCTGACACGATGCTAGGAGAATTGTGTATGACTGTTGGTACGTTTGATCTCAGTAAAATATATAAAATATCACATTAAATTATATTATTTAAACAATTACTTAAATCAAAATTATTAGATTTTCTCTAAAGATTTATATAAACATAAAAAAAACTATTATCCTTATTATTGTAAGTAAAATGCAAAAATTTTTAGCAATGACTCTTCGAGCTGGTGGATGTGTTCTTATACCTTGTTACCCTTCCGGTGTTGTGTATGACTTGTTTGAATGTCTGAGCACTCATCTGGACAAATCAGGTTTTACACAGGTACCTTTGTTCTTTATCTCACCAGTAGCAGAGTCATCTTTGGCATATTCAAATATCCTTGCAGAATGGTAATCGAGAATTTTACAAATTGATATATCGCTTTCCATTTTTCTTTCTATTTCGGTTGCTTTATTCTTTATTTTCAGGTTGTCGACAGGTAAGCAAAGCAAAGTTTATCTTCCGGAGGAGCCGTTCCCGCATGCGTTTCTCGTGAAGAATGCTCGTCTGAAGCATTACACATCCACGTATGCTGAAGGATTCAGTAACGACTATCGACAACCGTGTGTGGTTTTTTGTGGCCATCCGAGTCTCCGATTTGGCGACGCGGTGCACTTCGTGCAGTTGTGGGGTAACAATCCCCTACACTTACTTTTATTTATTATGCTTATTTTTGTTTATTTTTCTCGCAGAACCCGATTTTCCCTATTTGGATGCTCTTGCACCGTTCCAACCGTTAGCCATGAAAGCGGTACATTGTCCTATCGACACATCCCTCAATTTTACTCAAGCTAACAAGCTTATACGAGATTTAAAACCGGAGCATCTAGTTATTCCAGACAGTTACACACAGCCTCCTCTAACGGCACAGCATAGAACGGATCTAGTCATCGAGACCATTGAAGTTGGTATAATTTATTTTTTTATTCAGCTTAAATACGACGATAAAGTTTTATGTTACAACTAACGTGAGCATATGTTGCTTAACAAAATTTACAAGTTTTTTTTATTCAAGGAAAAACCCCTGATCACATTTAAACGCGGTGAAGTGGTAAAATTGCCGTTAAAGCGAAAAAAAGCCCGTGTGTATATCGAGCCGGAATTAGCTAGCACCATTATACCAACTGAAATTCGACCCGGTATTAGTCTTGCCTCTGTTATTGGGGAGCTAGAAGTCAAGGATAACGTATACACAATAAAAGTAAGTAACAATTTTTTGTAGGAATGATAAACTAAATCAAGAAATAGGACTAGTTTATACTTAACAGAGCCGTATATTTGTTATAAGATAAAATAACAATTTTATACGAGTATCATACTCTTATACGAGTCAGAATGTGATTGTTACGTCTATTCAAGATGATTCCGAGAGAAATAATAAAATCGCAGCACTGTTTTACGCTTACACTTAAGATTGAAATTTACAGAATATAGAGGACAGATCAAGCGGAAAGAGAAAGTTATCGGCGAGCTCGCCCGCGCCCGTCAAAGAAGAAGTTATAAAGGAACAAAAACACGATTATGGAAAAGTAGATCCGCAAGAATTGTTGCAGAAACTCAACCAAGAGGGCTTTCAGGGTGCGAAGTTGCAGCATACTCCAACATCTACGAGCATTCACTTGGTATGATTCAATATTTTTTTTTTTTTTTTTTAATACAAAGTAGGATTAATCGAATCGAAAGTTGCACATAAACATTTGTACTTGCAGCAAGATGAAGACACTTTGATTCAGTTGGCAGACAATTCCACGCATATTTTCTGCAACGGCGATCAGAAAATTCGCAAGCGCATCAGGAGCATAATAATGCAGTGTTTGAAAAGGTTTTGATACAGAATACAACGTAGTATTCTCTCTGACATCTTGACATGTCACAAGACAATGTATATCGTGATAATGTATAGACACACTATATGAACATTTTTATTGTTTTGTAAATAAAACATACGTGCATACATAAATCTTTCATCTTCATCATAAGCTATAAACTCGGATTTGGCAGACGATATCTTATCGTAGTTTTAGCCTGGCACAAAGTCTTGAAGATCTTCCATCTGGCCAAGGGCTTCTTCAAATAATTTCTGATTATTTTAATAACACACTAGTTTTTCTTTTATTTTCAAACTTTTATTGCGATGCCATATGACTGGCAAAATAAACGACACGAGTTGCAAAACAAAAAATTCGTTAAACTTTTTATTTATAGATATGATGCCTCAATGTTTATAAATATAAGCAATATAACTAAACGTTATTAGTCTTTCGCGAATTAAGTGTATAATAACGAAAGTTGGCAGCCAGTCGGGAGGAACAAAGTCAAGGAATTGCAAGGGAGGACTTTTTTTACAACAAGTTTACAATGTAAGAAATAATACAAGTTTACAATTATATTATTCTGTAAATACTTTCATCTTAGAATGACTAATTTTTTGCCGCATCCCGAGATGAAACGAGAAATCCTTTATATTTTATATGCACACCATTACATGTACTATACTTTTTTGCTTGTTCATCTAAATCACGAACAGTAATAATAAGATCAACGAGATACTGAGTTTTCTTTTTCAGATCATTAAGAATAAAACTACTTTTCTAACATATTTAAGCGTAGTTTGTGCCACTCATTTCTTTTATTAACGCCTCGTCCATGATACTATTGTATTCACAGACGACATTTGTATTATGATTGACAATGATGGTACAGTCGATTGTATTCGAAGTGCGGACTCTTATTATGTACTATTACTTGGCAGTGGCAATGCCGAGCGCAACACCCGCCGCAAACGAGACTAGAAAGAAGTGAAGTTCTTGGAGCTGAAAACTGTCGTCCTCCCCGATACCGACCAACTTGTGATACCAACGTCGCGTCCGTTGTTCTCCTTGTTTCAGCAATCGTTGAGTTTTGTCTAGCTTTTTGTCGATGTATCTCTCGACCTGAAACGCGATTATTCTCGTCCAAGGGTTTTTTTTTTTTTTTTTTTTTTTTTTTTTTTTTGTATCTAGCTTAATTTTATTATAACTCTCTCGCCGAAAATCATACAAAAATTATAATCAGCAGCATTTATTGAAGACTTAATTATTTATGTTATTTTTACGTGGAGAGTTTAGCAATATATTCATTATATATCACAGTAATCGCGCGGATACTGTATATGTAATAGTAATAGTATGTACACATACTAAATGACATATTTTCACACAAAACTTCAAAGTTACTCTTATTTATTCTCTACTTCACCAAGACAGACCGAGAAAGAAGCCACCAAGAAAACTTGTGGCAAGGAGGGAGTTCTTTTTCCAGAGTTTTCCTACCTGAAAAGACAGAAAAATATACTTGAATATGACGATAGATCTTTTAAAAATTGAAAACATTCTAAGACAAAGAAAATTCTCTACAAAAATAATGATTATAATAATTTTTTTAAATTTATAAGCGACAGATCAAATCAAATTGTCAGTTCAATGACTATTTCAAATAGAAAATTTTCAAGAGTCTCCAATATGACGTAATCTTTTACAGTAATTGCAACAGTATTTCTTACCTTGTCCATCACATCTACTTTTTCACCGGTAATCTTTTCCTCAACTTTGTCTGTTATTTTTTCAGCTTTGTTCTTGATCTTGTCCCAATTTATCTTTATGTAACCCTGATCAGTGGCAATTTGCAATATGATAATTCCACCGCCAACTGCGCAGGCTGCTACCTTCCCTACTTTCATAGTAACAAATCCAGTTATCCTGTTAATTTGCAAAAGTGTTTGCAGTTAGTACAAGACAACAGAGTCAGAGAATAGATGTAATTATATTACGAATTCAAATAGACGTAGATACCATCCGGATGCACTGCCAATGAGAATCTGTTTGGTCGCAGAAGACTTGCTTATATCGCCAAAAATCTTTTCCATTACAGGCTTCACGTCCTTCGAAACATCCGCAGAGGATTTCTTGTTCGCAATTTCTTTACTAGTTTTAGGTGAACTCATCTTGCTGAAAAATGCAATCGATGAAGAAACATACATTTGTGGAGAACTTACTACAATTCATTACTCCGCAAAGTTTTTTTTAGTTGCAAAACAAAAATATGATATAAATATGTAAGTAAATCCCACATGTATAAGAAACAAATACGAAGAAATTTGTATAACTTGTTCGCGATGTAGAATAAAAAAATAACGAAAATATCACATTTTTGTTTTAGATTACATTTAACAACAATCGTTTTATCAACAAATTGTATTGTTGTTATACTATGACAAGAGGAATAGAAATTGAAAATAGATAATAATCGTCACACATTATTGACGCGATCAGACATATAACGAAAATGTAAATATGTCGATGACAAAGGTATGAGGAATTTACCATTCAGCTTGCGAAAAGAACAAAACTATCGGAAACTAAGAAGAATTGTTGATGGATTACTCTGGCAAGTCAAACAGCAGCGTTAGAAAATAAAGTTATTGAATACTTTTTGCGTCTTACACACGATTACGGTCTTTTCAAAATATGAATAGCATATATCAATACCTGTGCGAGGAGGCTCACCTTTGCAAGAAGAAAATCCGAAATATAAATTTATTTGAAATTAAGTCACACCTCGTCGAGAGTAACCTGTCAAGATCGAATCATCGATTGTAAATACCGTCGAAAGCCGTTAAATACCGTTGATTTGATAATTTACGGCTACTCGAGCAGACAGTTCTGAAAAGATGTACGGCACTGAATCGTTCCGTTACGGGGGCAAACAGCTCCCCTTCTGTACGCCGTATCTTCCTTGCTGTCTTAACCGCTGCCAGTGGCTGTCAATCGGTCGCTGACAGCTAGATTAAAATGGAACGTAGAAGAGGAATTTTCTTCCCCTCTCGTGGAACGATTCACACACAATGCCGGTCTTTGACCATGGAAATACGCCAGACTCTCAGTTTTCTTGTAAACAAGACGTGTCGCGTCTCAATCGACCAATTGACCACTGTGGGAACGCACACTTGGTAAACTGCGCGTGCGGCGTGGAAGTGACTGTTAAATCCACGACTTCCTATGTATTGTTGTCGTCTAGTCATCCAACGTGTCACCACGTTTTTGAATGGTTTTTAAAGTCATTCACTTCCCATTGGAGTAACTCTTCTGATCAAAGAAAACTCTGCCAAAAATGACAGTAAGTGTTGCAAGTTTATGCATCTTATGTTTTTCTCGCAATTTTTATTCTTAATTAATCAATTAATTATAATGTTTAAATATAAGTTTCCATAAGAAATGTTCTATTTGATTTTCTGCTGAGTTTATGTGAAAGTAATAAAAATTTTTCTACGTGTATATATTATTGTCATTAACAAAAATCTGTAGAAATTGTGAAAATAACATTATAAAATAACAAATTTTACATCCAAGTGTCAAACTTATCACTTTGTGCAGGTGAAGAAAGGTAAAGTACTTACTAAAGGAGCAAAACAGATAATGGAAGATAATACTTCCACATTGAAGTTCTATGCCATTATGGCTATAAGCGCAATGGTTGCTCACATCGGTGTGATATTCGTGATGTTTGAGTTCACGACACTAACAATAGTAAGTTTTGTTTCTCAGACTCTCAATTAAATGTTTCAATTGCCAAACACACTTAAACTCCCTGTTGTACTATCATTACAGGTTCTAGTGATATTTTCTTTAATTGTATATGCAGTAAGCTACCAGTTCATGTCGTACATGGCTAATCCAAAATACTCCAGTTCTGGTCAGCTCCTAGACTCAGGTGTTGATCTTGACATGGAAGGTGGTATAGGAGAGTAAGAACTTTTCTGTTGGTTCTCTTAATATGTCATAGTCTTTTCTGATCTTGCTGTTCAGTATCTAAAGCATCATTACTCTGTTTATAGACATGTCAAGGATGTAATTATATTGACATCTGGAGTGCAAGTTTTATCTCTTTTTTCAAATTACTTCTGGCTCTTTTGGCTTCTGGTAAGTATCTTGTATAAAAAAATAATTATATAATAATAATAAATAATTATAACTTTCTTTATTTTAAATATATTCAATATAATTTTGTTTAAATGAAAATAAAACTCCGTAAATATTTTATAGAACTTTTATCTACTTCGCATAAAAATTTTACAGGTGCCATTGAGAGGTGGATGGTTGTTCTGGAAACAGATACTGGGGCCGTGGTTCTTTACCCAGCCACCAGAACAACCTGAAATGAGCGAAAAGAAACAGCGCAAATGATTGACTCAACAGAAAGATCGAAGAGAGGAAGGAAAAGAAAAAAAGAAGAAGCTCTCTTCTTCCGACATGTCTAGAAATGTGGGCAGGGTGGTTCGGCATTTACGATAGAATAAATACACAATTGAGCGGAATTTCGGGATTCGCTGACTCCGATTTAGCTCGATAAAAACGACTACAGAATATTTTGAAGACTCGAAAGTTGTCGAGGTAAATTTCATCTTTACTGAATCTAGGAAGATCTCACGATAGGATTAAGACACTTCTTCTTGTATTTAATATATCTAGATTTACTTCTATATGAGAGAGATCGGCCCAGTGGTCTCGCGGCCTGAGTGCGAGAACTGCGAGTGGAGAGTCCCGAGTTCGAATCCACACCGTCGGATTTTTCCGGGCCGGTCTCTTTCAAGTCGAGTTTGTCAATTAAAAAGC
>QVNZ01023991.1:0-20921 GCA_014825645.1 Pseudomyrmex dendroicus | reverse complement strand
AAGTCGATATATTACTCACAGCCACATTGTCTTATTTCAACAACGTTCAACAAATTGGAAATGTTTTATATATTGATACTACTTTGGTTTATCCCAAGCTTTCTTTACATTACTGCAAACCGGCACGACATAACTAGCTAGATATAATTTTATATTTATATATATATATATATATATATATATATAGTGGTAGTATATCAAAATATGCTGCAGTTAAAATAAGTGTTGATGTACAATACACACCACCGTACGTACTATTGCTCTTGAGTTTTCCCAAAAACTTGTTTTTATTACGAAAGACTTACGACATTAAATGCGTAACGTAAAATGCAGTGAAACGTTCACTGCATCGTTACCTGTTGATGATGAAGTTCCTCTGACGGTCGGAATCCCAAGCCTTCTCTGTGTCGGGATAAACTTGTCGACAATTGCTGCCTCTTGCGCTCAGAAGTTGCCGCTTCCTGTTAAACAAATTTAAACAGTCTTTTAAAATGTAAAATTAATCTATTAGTGCTTTAATAATAATAAGAAGAAACATTAAGCGTTTACATTAAATATCGATTCTGGTCTCTTGTTAAATTAACGGGAATCATCTACGATTTTTCAATAGATAAAGAGAAAAAAAGAAATAATACATACTTCTCCTTCGTTATTAATCAGGGTTGTAGTCATGTTATCTGCGATAAACCACTTCTGGCCCTTCATGACAATGTTGGATGGCGGTTCATGGGTTGCACCAATATCGGCCGACCACACCGTTATGTTAGCACCTCCATCTAGCTTCGAGGTACGATGGAACTTGAAGATTGTTTCTAAGGTACCGGCTTTGCGGATAATCTGCCACCCGCTCAAGCTTATTTCCTGTGTTACAGAAATTATATTCGATATGAAGTTTGTTAACGTTAAGTACAGTCTGCCAACTCTCTATCGCAGCTTTATCGCGAAACTGTACTGGCGCGAGGAAATCTCTATAAAGTTTCGAATCCTACATTATTTACCTTATTGCCTTTGTTAGTCAGTTTCACAAATCGCCCTTGGGGATCAGCCTCTGTAATCTCTACGTCACCCTTGGCGGTAGAGATTACACTATAATCGCTACTGCTGCGCTCTTCGCTTTCCTCCAGCAGAGTGCGTTTTCGTTTAGCGCCCCTAAGAGGCGTGTGTCTGGACGGAGTTGTTCTAGCGCTAATGGACTGAGACTGAGTCGCCGATGATGGTGTGATGTTCAATCTAGAATCGAGACAAATCCAAATAAACTTTATCACAGCAATGTTTGTTGCTGTCATAGGGTGTACACTGACAAAAACTGTGATGTTATTCTTACCTAGCTTCTTCAGACTCGATCATTTTGCGATATGCCGCGATTTCCAGATCAAGTGCTACTTTAGTATCTAACAAATCTTGATATTCTTGCAATTGCTGAGCCATTTCATCTCGCATGCGTGCTAACTCCGCTTCCATCGCAGCTATGTTCTCCGCGTGACGAGTGCGTTCGTTTTCTCGCAAATTCTCCGAGTCCCTGTCGAGAGATTACAACATGTATCAATTCTTTTGTAAAATTCTTTTTGGCGCTCATATTAATTGATTCTGTTTTTTATTTGAAAACACGAAACAGTTGTGTTCAAAGAAGCTACACATTGAAATGTTAACATAAATTTTCTTCTACTTGAATAAAAAAAAAAACTCAAACTAAACTTTTACCTGAGACGTGAATTAAGAGCGTTAACGGTCGCTTCAAGTTCACTGATTCTCGAATTAAGCCCTTCGATTCTAGACCGAGTTTGTCTTAATTCCTCGACTGCCATTGAGGCAGCTCCGCTATTACGCTGAGCGTGAGACGTCAAGTTCTTAATTTTATTCTCATACAGAAGCTCGATTTCTTCTCGATTAACGCGCATCTGCGCCTCATATTGATCGCGCAATTCTTGCAACGATTGTTGCAACTTAGCCTCATATTGTTCTGCGAGACGACCGTCGATCTCCGATATTTCAACCTAAAATGTGATTGTAACAATATATAAAACATTTGTTTCATTTTTCATTAAGCAATTGTACATCGAGACAATATAGTAAAAAAAAAAATATGTATCTTTCGTTCCTGTTTTGATTAAAACTTCGTCTAAAACTCTCTGTCATTTTAACAAATCACTTACTTGTCGTCTCGTACGTGTCTCTGTAAGTTCTTGCTGATAAACTTGATCTTTGAAACTGATGTCTTCCTTGAGGGTTTGAATATTATTTTCAAGATCGATTCGCTGCAGAGTCTCTTCCTCCAGATGTTTGCGAGCGTCGTCCAGTTGCGCTTTCAATCGATCAACTTCCTTCTCCAATTCACGCTTTTCGTCGCCGAGCTTCTTGCGTTCCGACTGCGACTGATTGAATTGCAATTGCAAGTCGTTCCAGCGGGTCTCGTACATCGTCGCATTTCGCTCCGCGGTTTGGCAATCTTTGATCTTTTTGTCCAATCTGAAATAAGTGATAAATAACTGCTCAATCATTCACATATGAATGTTTCTTCATTTGACGCGAATATGAATTGTTATCTGCTTAGATATTGTATTTTTTAACAGTTGATTGACCGCAAAAAGATCTCGTACAAGCGCTGCATATTGATGCAGGAAGTTCACAAACCGCAGCAACACGCGCACGATTAATTAGCTATCTGATGTGATTAAATAGCTTTCGTTTTCAAGTGCTCAAAGCAAATGTGAAACATTTTTGTTCAAGCAAATTCTCTTTATTTACAACGGGCAAATTCCTACGAAGGTTCTTTGGAACATAAAGTACTCGGAACCGTCTCGCTATCCTTGGCCTACTGCCTTAAAACAGGCAACACTGAATGATGCTGTATCTATTCTCGTAAAACGCGAATATTGTTTGTACTATCATTAGGACCATATTGAATTTATTAATATCGCGTTAGAATTTTTATTTTACACTTGATCAAAAAAATTGCTCAGAATTAAAAAGAACCAAATAGAAATTAAATTGTTGATCGCGCGTTCTTATATAGATCTCTTCTAGATGGCTCAGAAAAAAAACTTCAGTTTGCTTGATACACAGCGTGTGTGTAATATTCTCCAAATTGTACCGTCGAAACACACGTCTAAAGTTTCACGCGCAAAATTCGCTTTTCATTTGTAACAGGTTCCTTGCAACCCTCGCCGGGTTGCAAGGAAGAGGCCGCACATGCCGAAGAAGAAGGCGCGCGAGTGTGCGCTTCTATTTCAAGCAATGCACGACCCACATTGAGAATTTTATTTTCTACCATGGTGGCCCAGGCGTTGTCGTGATATTCGCTCAGTTCGCTGACAAGAGTCAGATTTTTGGTCGCGGTTCTTGAGTAAAAATAATCTAGAAAATACAAAAAAAAAAGTTGTGAAAATGTGCAGGTTTATTGCAGTGAGGAGAAATATGCCAATTTCCGATTTAATTTCAATTCAATCGCGCGCCTAACGGACAATATTAAAAATTCTACACAAGTGTGGTACAAATATGTATGTTATAAACGTTACTCATTCGTGGGATATTGTTGTAACGAATTTTAGTTCACAGTTCACAAAAGCAAGCCGACCTCCTGCTCGACGAAGTTGTTGGTGTTGTCCTAAGGGATCATATCAATATCCATAAGCCAATCTACACTCGACGAAGTTGAACACCGCTGCCCTAAACAATCGAGCAAGAAGGGACTCACGAAGTTTATAAGCTTCTTAGCAGGGGAGATGATGGTCGTCGCCCTCCAGTTCCGTCGCACCCAATCGGAATAAACGCGCGAGACAGACGACGAGTCCGATCGAGAACGCGCGCTACACAACGTTTAATATGCCGTTCAACTATGTGTCTATTAAACGTGTAAGCAACGCGTCTGCAAGTCTAATGACAATCGATTAAATTACATTATTTTGCACAAGTGTGACACAATCATTATGTATATAAAATGATTGTATATATATGTATCTCTGAAAAATTAAACATTTTTTTAACTTGAAAATACTGTAATTTATAAAAAAAATCAAGGTACTATTAATTTTTCTATCAATTTACTCTATTAATTTTCTATTTAGTTCTCAAAGAACGGGGTTTTTTTTTTTTTTAAATCTACTTTTTCCACGACATTATGTGCGACATCCCGCACATAAACTTGACCCTAAATCGCGGTCCTCGCAACGCCAAAAATGGCGAGGTTTTACATTTGTTCGCGACACCGTGTAAAATGGCCGACTCCGGATAGTTTTTTTTTTTTTTTTTTTCTCAGACGAACGATCGATTCGCGATTGGCTGGGAATTTCACGTGTCTGCTCAAAAATCCATTTTCTCGAGATTCGCTCTTATCCGCGCGCGTTTGGTAATTCGAGATTACTTCGCAATCATTATTCGCGCTTTTAAAACACACGACCTCTTGCGTTTTTTATCCGTGTCGTCAAATCAGCGTCAGGAATGTGTAAACACATGTATACTCCTTTATCGTAATTTGAACGTGACATCAACGTTTCTTTTTGATCCGTGGAGAATGAAACAACCGGAGAAAGATATCTCTTCTCAGAAAGTTCGTCGAGATTTTGTTATTTTTTTTAACAATAACGAAACAAAATTATATCACGAGAGGAAAACAATTTTAGAAAGCGTTACCGTAACGAGTTTTTACGAAATTATTTAAAATTCTCATTTAAATCTCTAAATTAACTCGCGCGTGAGATAAAAACGAAAATGTCTTTCCACAAAGTGCGCACATGTTTAAAATTCCAGTATCATTCAATCTTTAGACATTCATATCCTTGGACTTACGGCTTGCGTCATCAAAAAAGCTATGCCTTTTTCGCGTGCTCAAGGCAACCGCTTAAAAACTTTCGCGAGCGACGGAGAAAGTGAGACGAGCAAATAGTGCCTGTCACAATTGTAACGAAAACGCCATGTGGTAAGTTTAGTTACCGATGTTTTTTCTTCTCCCGAGAAACTTCTAATTCTGAGATAAATACATGTTGAATGTAATACAGCACTGATTATTGCAAATAGAAGAATTTACGAGCAATAAGAAAAAAATAAGGAAAGAGAAAGAAAGAAAGAGAGAGAGAGAGAGAGAGAGAGAGAGAGAGAGAGAGAGAGAGAGAGAGTCATGATAATGATCAAGACGTCACGTTATTCATCGTCAAAAATATCGTGACCTTTAACGTGAAAATGAATCCTACGAACCGCGACTGTTTCTCGGTGTTTCTCAACTGTTTTATGTATAGATATTATAGCTGGTGTTTTACGGACAATAGATATTTATTATTTACTTTATCTATTGTATGTCTCAATAATTGATAAAAAACATAAGAGGTAACATATAACGTTACATTGATGCAGAATATTTTGAGACCTGCAATTTTTACTCGATTTTACAGGTAGGAATAATTTAAAAAATAATATTCGCGAAAAATTAAATATCACTTCAAACAAACCGCATGACAGATGCGTTTATCGTATCGGGAACGTGTGATAATAAAAAAAAAAGAGAAGAGAAACGAGGTTACGCGTCGCGATCGATAACGGTAAATCGAAAAAACACCGTAACTCTGCCGTTTAATTCCTTCACGACTTCTCTCATTTCCCGCGAAACGTAACACGACGAGAATTCATCAAAATCCGCAAGTCACTCTTGTAAACAGGACATTTGAAATACATACATGTCGTGAAAAAAAAAAAAATTCCAATATAAATTTTCATTCTCGTGAAACTCGCACCGTTCGGCTCAATCGATTCGAAACGAAATGTGGACGAGGCCGCGTGCAAGAAACGGAGTCAATGTTTTTAGGTCAGGTGATACAACCACCGCGCTGACATCACCGCCGCATAGTAAAGCGTGACGCAATCGCTCGTAGTAACGCCACACATTCAGGGTTCCGTTCATGCGTCTACTCTCTGGTACCGCGCGCGGTTCGCTCACGCCGAAAATTATTTCCTGTCCGTATCTAAACGCTCCTTCCCTCCGTTCTTTGTTTTTCTATCTCAGCTTTCCTCTCTCTCTTCCTGGAATTTCTCTCTCATCGTCATCTTTCTCTCTCTCTCTCTCTCTGGAAAACGCGAATCTGTTCGATTTCCGACCCGTGCGACGCATCGTTCAAAATGTTACTCTGTTGACAAACAACTCGATAAAAATGACACACGTGACTCACACAATCATCAAATTCGATCTGAAATATCGATACGAATGTTCTGACCGGACGGCGTGGCGATTTTCCACTTTTTTGAACGGATCGACGCGTCGAGATTGATCCTTGATTGCAGCATGCAAACAAAAACAAGTAATAATACGCGAAATGCAAAAGTATCGATTCGTTCGATGTGTGTTTCCAACAACGCACATCGTTACCAAGATACTCCATGACCTAATTCTTTTGTTATTCATCCTCGTTTCTGGTTCTCTCAATTTCTGGTGTATCCCACACTGGTGGCAAAACCTAGTGAATAAATAATGAAATCACTGAATATATTACCGCAGGAAATTACGATCTGAATATTGCGTGTGACCTGTCGCTCGTTTGTATAAAAAAAAATCGCATCAATTTTTTATTAAAAATCAATATAAACTATGTATATTAACTGCTGGAGTACTGCACCGGCTGCGATGCACCATATGTGCAATTTTCAGTAAACACTGATCAGACGCTTATCTGACGCTTATTTCGCAGAAATTATTACTAAGCCAAGAGATATACAAAAAGATAGAAGAACGATGACTAATAGTCTACAATATGCGGTTTATAAGTGACGTACAAAATATCTTGCAGATACAGAAGTGAGGCAAGACCTAGGGTGAACATTATAGTGTCTTCAACACATTCCAAACAAAAACTTTGTTGTTTACAAATGTTATACGCAAAATAATTACATATTATGTAATGACTCTTTGGTAATCATGCGAGAGTTGAGTGAAATAAAATATAAAATGTGATCGATGTGCTGTCAGAAAACTTGACAGCTGCTGATCAGAATACATTACGTGATTGCTAAATGTGACTGTAGCAATATTAACATTAACATAATTAAGACTTTGTAATAAGGAGAATAGTTCAGAACTCCGAGTTTGCATCACTGCTATTTCAAGAAAAGCATCATATTAATATTCAGCACAAATAAAGTATTCTTAATGTATTCAGATAAACACACATTTGTTTGGATAAAAAGAGATTAGGTACACAGTTATGTGTACATATGATTGGATCACACCAACAGTTTCTCCACTAGAAAACTTGATGATTTTTCTACTTTTGCTAACCCTTCAACTCCTTGAAAATTAATTGCTCAGACTCTAAATCTCCAATTCCGAGCTTCATTAATTTCCTGATCATTGCACCCAAGTAATGTAACTTATTCAGCAAATGAGATTTGCAACAGCACACAACTGTCACATAATTGTCAAATTAGCTGATCACTAGTGCATATGATATTCGTCATGCATTATGTACTGTCAACAAAACTTATATTTAAGCACAGAGCAAGAATGAAGAGTTTTACAGATATCATATATTGCTGTTATAAGTTTTACTTTCAACTGCAGCAGAGTGCAATAAACTACACAAATATTTGCTACATTAGTAAGAGACATAGCCAGTCAAATTTGCTATCACCAAAATAATATAAAAAGTGACAAATTTTTTTATCAACCACAATTTTCATTAATTTTGCGTATACATGTTCTTAGAGTGTAACAATTTTAATACATTATATATCAATAGTAATTTCTAATTCAAGTTACTTTATTACTTTTCTGTTTATCGCAAGCAAAAATAATGCAAAAGATAGCTTATTATTTAAATAAAAAATCACAGTTGCCGGTCAACTTACTTGGCCTTGAGATCCTCATTGTTATCCCACAAACGTTTGCAGTCGATCTCGAGCTTGGCGCGTTCTCGGGCGGTTTCATCGAGCAGTTTTCGCGCGTCGGACAACTCGTGTTCGTACATAGCCTTGATGTTGGACACCTCCCGGGTGACGGTCTCCTGGGTGGTCTGCACCTCCCGCGTCAGCCGGGAGTTTTCGGCCTCGAGGGTCCGTACCTTGTCGATGTAACATGCCAGACGGTCGTTCAGATTTTGCAGATCCTGTTTCTCCTGCAGCCGCGAGTATCGAGTAGGACTTAGCGGGCTACCGGGTCTGCGGCCGCCGATCGGTGTCGACGCGCTTGCCGGTGGCGATTGTATGCTGCTGGAAGATGACGAGGCGGAAGAGGCGGCGGCCGCGGCAGCCGCCGCGCTCTTCTTGCTCGATTTCGTCGACATGCTTGGACGTGTGTCGGTTATGCGGCTTTCTGCACGTGTTTTCGCGCTTTCTCGATTATAAGTTTCTCTCGAAGCACTGAGAGAAAAAGGAAGACTACCGGCGCGTTCGTACTAGCGGATCATCAAACTCGCTGCTGTGATCGTCAGCGCGCGTCCGTGTTATAAAGATAAAATATGCGTTACCCAACGATCAACTCCTCAAACTGATGCGCACTACGTACGTACTGGTTCACCAGCGCAACCCCCAACGGTCGTACTCGGTCGTATTCGATAGCTAGCGTACTCTCCGACGCCACATCACAAGCCGGTTTTATGCCCGACCATCAAGCGCGGATCCGGTATTGCGTCCCGTTCCGCCATTGGCCGTTACGACCGGCGCGTCACCGGCAACGCCGCGCGATCGGCCAATCGCGTCTCGCGAGTCGAACGTACGCGCGCAACGTTATTCGTCCGCTCTCGACGTAGACGACGCGCGACCCGAACGCGCGGCCAATCGAGTCGCGAATAACCGGAACAAGAGCTCGAGTGGAAATTCAGGCGCGACCGTTGAATCGTCGAGAGAAAGGACTTGGGCGACAAAAAAAAAAAAAAAAAAAAAAAAAAACAATGAACAAGAAAACCGTATTATATAAATAAATATTGCATTATATTTGACAACCAGTGGTAACAAAGGTAGGTTTCCTCTTTTACGTACTTACAGAACTACTATAGAACAGCACTCTCGTAGAATACACTTGGCACCAAATATGGCACCTCAACACACGTGTGCACTCAGAACTTTTGAAGAAATCTTTTCTCCGCCTGTCAAACGTTATTTGAAAAAATTATTGTTGTTCGAGAAATTTAGAAACGATACGCAGTAAAAAAAAAAAAATCTACTGTCACTTTGTGCGTTAAGACATATCCGATGCCAAGTGTACAAGCGTCGATTTGTTGTGTATACATATAACGTTCCATATATAATTTTATATATGAATTTTTAATTTACTTTTATATACATATATATGAATATCTTATTTTTGAACTTTGAAGCGCGGATCGAAACCGCTTACAACCTCGATTCTCGCTGATATGCGAGAGATCGCTTTCCCGTCGCGCGCGCACGTTGTAAAACACCGTATAGGAATCAAATTTCGCATTATATTGTAGTAATATAACATATGTATGGCGCGCAATCGGAATTCTCACGTTCGAGCGAAATTACAGCAGTTTCGGTCCGCGCTGTGAAAGAGCATTCGTTTAACAGAAGTGATATATCACTAGAAAAAGTCCAACTGCGGTTGGCTCTCTGTTCTCAGGAAGGGCCGGCTTCATTCGATTCGCGCGATGATTCGGGCGTTTTTTTTTTTTTTATTCGGAGATTTTTCAATTTCTCCCAATCCCTAAACACGATAATAACGTATACATCAAATTTTCATTTTTCGTTTAAAAAAACAAACAAACAAACGGTCGAAGATAAAAAAGAGACATAACGGAGAAACGAAGGATAATCCGGTGATATACAATAGCGACTTATTCTGAACTTAGCACCTTTTGTAGCGCTCCACGTATGTACATACAACGGGGCGCACCTCATCCGCATCAATAATACAATCTCTGATCTTACGACAATTGACGATAATTGAACATACATTGACATATATGTAATTTCGTTACATCTCTTGTCTTTATTTTTTTTTTTTTTTTTTTTTTTTTTTTTTTTGGTCTTACTGAGCAACGTTTGTGTCTCAGTAAAAACTCTTTGGTAGACGCATAAATCCATTCTTGTTTTTTTTTTTTTTTTCACGTATATAACACTATATCTCATACTAGATAACATAAGACATATTACTCAAGTGACGCGTGTCTGTTCCCTGAGTTGGTGTACAACCACATTTCAGTCTTTGCCATTTTGCTGCTTCATCTCTCACAAAAATTGATTATTACCACACATCCGATATACGATAATTTAGATTTGTCTCACTAAAAAAATTGCAAAATATTGCAGCAACGTCTAATGAAGCAATTCAAAATACGACGATAAAAATCGAAAATATATACTTGTTACACGGCAAAGAACATAAAAGATCTCGTCTCTTTCGGTTTTTTTTTGTGTGTGACCGCGAAAAAAACAATGATAGAAAAAATTATTCTCTTCTTTTTTCTCATATGTACACATTTTATATTAATATAAATCTCTATGTGTCAACGCATATAATATACAACATATATATAATATAATATAAACAGAAAAAATAAGATAAAAATCTTTTTACAGAACAAAAATCGTAAATTCTGTACACTGTAATAAAATAAACAATTACAAATTTAACACACATTCGTCACCATGTCCATCATTTATATGAGCGATACACGTCTATGTATCTCTTTAATACGTCAAAATATTAGCTTTGGTAGACAATGTGTTGATCGTGGTCACGAACAATATTCATAGATCGAAACAAGTCGCCATTATTAATTAAAAATCTAATTCACTTTCTCTCGTTTTTAACATCCGCGACGAGACAGATGCCTTTATTACTGATTCGCACTCACGTCTTATTATTCTCTCTTGTGTCATCATATATTACATTTCAAATACTACACAAATATATATATATATATATATCGAGTTGCAAGACAAGATTCTTAAAAAACGTTAAATACTGAATCTTTTGTTTCGATCTCACCTTATTACCCTATAGTTTAAATCACATTGTCATTTCATTTTTATATAGTCATTTGTAAAAATTAATAAATCAGCATTTAACGTATGATTATAAACGAACTTTCTTAAAAATCGTATAAACATCGTGTCATCATTCGTAAATAACGTTATTTTTATAATAACACTAGTAGAGAAAAGCCCTTAATATATTGGTATCTTTTTTCTTCTTTTTTTTTTGTTTTTTTTTTTTCGTTTTTGTTTTTTAACAAATCATATTCTTTTCTTATGCTTTCGTTCCTTTTTTTTTTTTTTTTTTTTTTTGTTTTCAAAGAATTACACGTCTACGCGTTACCACGTAACTGTCTTTGATGTATTTATAGTACTCGTCAATGAGTTTTTTGTTTTTTTTTTTTTGTTTTTCAGGCACGTTCACTACATATATATTCGTTTTTTTTTCTTCAGAGAGATGCTTACAAATTTTTAGAAACTAAATGGAAAACAATTTCATGCGACTTCTATGATCCTTATTAGATAGTGAGGAGAAAAACATCAGACTGGTCAACTGTGACAGACAATATTTAATTAAGTTTTCATTTGTCTGTAACAGACAATATTTAATTAAGTTTTCATTTGTCTGTGCCAAGGGGATAGTCAATATCATCGCGCATTTATTTTTCTTTTTTTTTTCAATCAATAAAAAATCTAGTCTTGACGTCCTTAATTTTTGTAAACATCTCTCACATAAACATTCCCTAAGATTTTCTTCGTATCGCGACACGATGTGTAATAATATATCGTCATATATTATCTTCATCATAATTGAACGTTGATCAAAACGAACGATCGAAGAAAATTTTCGGACAGGAACGCGTGATATACGTTGCAGTATAATAAATTATAACCCCATGTGTCGATTTTGCATCATCACAGACAGACCTCAGTTGCGACGCAACAAGACTTAAAAATTCTTGATTTACCGCTTTCACTTGCACTCGACCGATTTCACACTTTACTATAGCGATATAATAAAAATAAAATTCTGTACACACACTGTTATTTATATGTTTCTTACGAAGAAACTTCATGGAAACCCTGACGACCACGTGAATGTCAACCTCGTATCGTCGAAGATTGTTTCGTACATACAAGTTCAATTCTCATTCGTCTATCAAATACTTGTCAATCAGCAGTTAAACTCGATTTTTCACGATCAATTATTTATATACATGGACCTATGATTTTTTTTCTTTTCTGGATAAGATGCGATAGCATACTTTAATTAATTAATTTAAATTGTTTTTTTTTTTTTTTTAAATAACTACGTCTAATATTCTATAAACTATTTTGAGATAGGAATGATGCGACGTTTGCGTTTCGAATGAACGCCGAAGGCAGCTATATATGCAAAATGCATAGGAAGTTTGTTAGAAACGTCATTACGATTATGTTATTCGAATAGGAAAAACTACTCGACTACAATCGTGGACGCGCGTTTGGACCGCTTTGTCTTACGTTTTGCATGGGGGTGTTCCACATGTTCAACCGATTCTACAGAGCTATTGGAACCGACATTTCTGTTTGAACTTGTCATTTCAAGTTTACGTTTACGCGATCTTGTCATGGGTCCGTTACTACTGCTGCTGCTGCTGCCACGTTGCGAGATCGAGGTTTTCGACGATGCGAGGTCGCGCTTAGCTACAAGACTCTCTGATGGTGGTTGCGACAGTCTTGGGGAATTGGAATCCGATGATGATGACAACGAACTTAGATATTCGTTGACTTTTTCCTCGTTAAAGTCAAAGACGCTCGAGGTGGAAGTTGCCGCGTTACTTGGCGGTCGCGGTTGAATCGTCATCGGACTCGACGACGAAGATGAAGACGGTCTCGATGTTGAGGAGCTGGAGTGTGAAGTGGAACGTTTGTTCTTACGACGTTGAGCTAGCTTGGCCGCTCCGACCGCGCGCAATCGGAAACCATCGTTTGTGTGTTCCGTCGTTGACGAGTTTGACGGTGCTGCGTGCACATCTGCGGTCACATCGGGAAGAGGAGTAACCGGGAGATGTGATGACGTGTCGTTCAGCAACCACGAGTGAGATACGAGAGCGGCCGCGGTAAGTCTTTCGTTACGGTCGATCGTCAATAGACCCTTCACCACCTGTTTCGCCGCGTCGGAAATGTGACTCCATACACTACTGTTGAAATCGATTTCTCTGATGCGCGTCGCCATATCGGACGAGGGCGGATTGCCGGACAACATATAGTACAAGATAACGCCCAGAGACCACATATCACAGCTCTCGTCATAATCCTGCCGAGCTATTACCTCTGGAGCGGCATATGGAAGCGTGAAACAAGGCGTGTTCAATGGCTCGCGGCTGGTCTTCTTGCGTGCAAAACCGAAATCTACTATCTTTACGGGAAAATCTTCATTCTTATTAGCGAATACGATATTTTCCGGTTTGAGGTCGCGATGCACCACGCCGTGTGAATGCATAAATCTAACAGCCGATGCTAGTTGTCGCATAACCCGTTTAGTTTGTCGTTCCGTGAAAGGTAACGATCGTTGTAACAACTCACCGCCGGAAAGTAACTCCATCACGATATACGTGTGAAGATGATCACGATGAACATCTATCAATTTCACAACATTAGCATGACGATGGCAAATGCGAAGCAGGTTTTCTTCGCGGGAACAATCTATTCGCCGGCTAACAATCTTCACAGCGTATTCTTGTTTCGTTATCCGATGCTGACACCGAACGCAAATAGAATAACTACCTAGACCCAAAGACGCTGCGTCTCGAACTATTTCGTAAGTTTGGAAGAATGTCGAATCTTTCAGGTCGTTGTGGAGATGTATGCTGGATAACGAAGGCCGAGATTCGTCACCGAAGATGTTCCTGCTCACAGTGTTGTCGGTGAATATTACCGAAGGTGCTACGTAAGAGTAATCCTGCAAAACATTTGTAAAAACAAAAATTTATTTGATATCAAAGCAAGCAAATTTCTTTTACAAATTGATTAAACACTCGTTCAAATTTCAAGCAAAATAATTGTTGAAAAATTGGTGAAATGATTGCAACACGCATATTTCTCTAGAATTAGATGTAAAATTTATTAAAAGATTCTTACCCTAAAGTATTTGATTTGCGGTCTGTTATTTTCAGTAGTAGCCAGATGTTCGACGTTCATCCTGGTGAATTCTTCCGAAAAATTAGACGTATCCAATTCGTGTCTAATTTGGGGCACAAAAGGCGGTTCGATTTGCTTTCTTTCTAGAGCGTCCCAGGTGAAGGCCGGTGCGTCCGTGAAGAACGGATGTTCCTTGAGTTCTTTTGCATCACGCGGTCCACCACCGAGTCTACGACGAGGATCTTTGACTAGCAGACGGGATATAAAATTGGTCACTTGTGGACTAAAGTCATTCGGCATCGGTGGCGGATCGCTCCTCAATATCCTCCTCGAGACGTCCTGCTGTTGATTCTTGTCGCCTTCAAGCGTAAATGGCGATGCACCAGTCAGCAACTCATACGTCAGTACGCCTACACTCCACCAATCTACAGCCTATGGTATAAATGCGATTGTATATAATCAAAAAGTTAAATAGATTTGAAGTTAAACAGATTTAAATTGCTCTCGAAGTCATCCGAGAGAAACTGTCGCAATAAACAAAAGAGAAGAGAATTCCATGAGAACTCACCATGTCGTAACCGTTTGGTGCACTTTCAACTACCTCTGGCGCCATGTACTCGATGGTTCCACAAAACGAGTAAGTACGTGCATTGCCTGCTTTCAATTCGTGAGGTTGAAATTCCTTGCTCAAGCCAAAATCCGTTAGTACGATGTGTCCTTCTCGATCTAGCAGTATGTTTTCCAGTTTGATGTCTCTGTATATTATCCCGAGCTGCAACAGACATTTCACAAATTTGATTCGATTGAACTCTCGCTTTTGCTTATCAAATTGTTATTTTAATGGATGGAAATAGATAACGCAACACCCGATCGTTACATACTTGATGAAGTCGTTCCAAAGCCAAAATGATTTCGCCGATGTAAATTCGTACTGTATTTTCCGAGAACTTCTCATGTTGACCCAGATGACGAAACAGTTCTCCGCCAGCCACATATTCTGAAATACAAAAAATAAAATTTGCATTGTTTATAATTCCGCGCTCATGTACTGAGACGAGAGAGCCCAGACTCTTCCCATTCCGAGTTACATATTCATAAGAATGATAAAAAAAAATAGACAAAATTTCTCATAAAAAATATATTAACTACGTCATATTATTTTTTACAAGTCACTTTTTTAAACGGCTCTTCGTATTCATGATTTTATCTGAAAGTTGATCCGCACGTGTAAATCAATTTTAACAACTAGTTTTGTTGGATCGGCTCGTGGCTCAGGTAGTTTATGCGTAAACTGCCAGCCTGAAGGATTCGAGTTCGAATCCTCGATGTGGAAATCATCGAAGTTTTTCACGAGTCGATCTTTCTCGAAAGACAATGGCAAAATACACCGAGATGTATATCTGGCCGATAACCATTATCTCACCTAAATGATGGTCTTTAAGAAAAATTCCAGTGGTTCGAAGCCCACTTAAAACCGTAGGTTCCTTACGCTCGTGCATACATATATCGTATCCGCGAGCGTAAGAGGGGAATTGCACATTGTATATTGAGACACCAAAGAATAGAAAAAAAAAAAAAAGAGCAACTTAGTTTCTTACCCAAAATCAAATAAAGATTTGCGTTGCTTTGGAACGCATAATACAACGTGACCAGAAAGGGGATATCGCGGATCGCCTCCAAAATCTGCCTTTCTGTCATCGTGTGTTCCTCGGTTTTTTTCTTGCATATAATGTGGGCTTTTTTCAGTACTTTCATCGCGTAGAGTCGTCCCATATCACTCCCAGATCGTTTTCGTACCAAATAGACGTGACCGTAAGCTGCGAAGAATAAAGACAAGTGTGTGAAAAACAAAATATATTCAAAATGTTATTACTTTGCTACGAGATATAAATGTACACAGACAAATGTACACCCATATGTATGTTTGTTTCGTTTGTATTCCTACCTCCAGTTCCAAGACATTTCAAGACGTCGAAGTGTGTCATATTAACTTTCAGGTTGCCGCTGTCCACCAAGTTTACTGTAACAAAACAAAAACCAGATAGTACACGTGAGAAACATGTTTTTACGATCTATAAAAGAACCGCGTCGACTGTATTCCGAGAATCGTACAACGTATTGCATTATTAAAAAATTTGCAGACAATTTTACATGTTTTACATGTGTGACTTGAAAAAAAACGGATGATCTAAAGTGTTTTTCGGCGGTAACGAACCGTTTGAAATTCAAAAAGTTGTTTGTCAGCAGATCATATATGTACATATACGTTGGGATTAAAAGTGTTTACAACCTGAAACACAGTTTGAAAACAGACTCGAATCTATTCAACGTTACAGCAGATTCTGTTTATAACACGACGAGAGAAGATTTGCTCGAAGTTTCGATCGTTTCCTTTAATAACAAGATTTCAACAACAAGTCAACGAATTTAATATTCGCGAGAACGAACGATACTCTTCAAATTTGACAGTGTGAAAAAGACGGTTTCTTCTGCTACAATTAATTTTTTCCCGATTTTTGTAATCTTCCATGGCCGCCAAAAGTCAAGGTCGGAAAAAAAAATACAGACACACTAGGTTTTTCTTTCTGGCTGGCAAGCACGACATCGACTGCCAGAAGTCATTGTACTACAAGAAAAGAAAACCGATATCATCCGACCGAGTATATTATTTGTATCGCACGTTTCTCCACACATCTCCACAAAACGTTACATTCGCTCTCTTGTACAGATTTCAAGTTGAAATTGGAGAAACTGTATTCAAGTAGTCATGAAGCGGCGTAATTAATATAATAATACATCATTGTATTAGTTAAAGAAAAGACAAACCAGATAGACGTTCTGTTTCATTTTTCTCTTCAAGGTCAATAACTTTCTAAAGTCTATTTTTTTTTTTTTTTTTTTTTTTTTTTTTACGAGAGTGAAACTCATTTCACCCGACAATGTCGTGACGAGAGAAAAAAAATTTTTAATTTACACGTCCCGTCGTTCTTAAAAAACACGAGCTTTTCTAAACGCCGAGAATTAGGTGCGAGAGTTCGGTAAAAAAAAAAAAAGAAAAGCCGGGAATCTCCTAGTTCAATCGAGGAAAATCGTGAAAAGCTGTTTCGCAGCTCTTTCTAGAAAAATTCCTTTAACTATCACGAGGGCAGTAAAAGAATTTTTACGACCAAGATACATTGTTTTTTTTTTTTTTTTTTTTTGCGAATATACGACACATTTTTACCGATTTCTCAACCGCGTTCTCAAATAACACCTTATTCGCGCGAACTTTTGTTGTTTTCTTCGAAAAGAACTCGAGGCATCGTTCGAAAACGGCAAGGCGAACAAACTCGATTTATTATAGAAATTTAATCGGTGAAAAGGAGTTCGATAGGAAAAAAAACAGTAGGTACGCACCGTCAACTGGTAGAGCAGAGTTCGTGTTCGATCTTTCGGCCCTGACTGCCAGTCAGTCGGAAGAATGCATGTCAAGGTAGCAAACGAGACCACACTGCTACTGTGTGTACGTACCACTTTGCGATTATCGCGAACTCGTCTCGCACGCGTTAAAATCGTTCGTACGCGCAATTCTTGCGCGCGCGCGCGCACGCACGCACGCACGCACACACACACACGCGTGCGCACACACACTTAACTCATAACATGACCCGATTCGCGCTGATACCCGGGCAATTTTCATGGATTTCCACGTGTTAATCTCTCCGTGGATGACGACTTTCGATACGTTCGTCGCGCGTCGCACAACTCGACTCCTTCTCCGAACGACACGAGTCGCGGCCTCTTTCGCGGAGCGCCTCGAAGTTCGCCTCCCCGTTACTTTGAAACGGCACATTCCGGCCCCCTCTTTCTTGCTGTATAATGAGTTCGCTTTTTTTTTTTCGACGCTCGATTCGGTTGCTCGCCCGCAATAAAAAGCACGTTCGGAAAGAAAATGAACTGCAGAATTTTTTTTAAACGACAAAACTAAGCGCGCATCAATATTATGTACAATCGTGAAAATGCGGCAACAGTCTCTCTGACCGACCGGTCGAATTTGAAAACGGATATCTATCAAGGTTCGATATGTTCCGTGTGTGTGTCGTTCTAGGTCATTACGTAATTCGAATTCCGGTTAAAATTCTGTTGCCGGAGAGAGCCGGAGGTAGTTTCGCTACTGCGAGATCGAACGTCGCTCAAATTCTCTGTTCGATATCGAGTGTGAGGAAAATGTGAAAAGCGCGTTATCACTTTTAATTTGCACGCAGCAGCCGTGACGAGGCTGTGCGCAGCGTCGATCTTGACAGTACACGCAGCTCCGAATCACGCGCTTACTTGACATTGCAAAAATCATCTTTTCACAAATATCATCGCGCTCGCACACTTTCGTTCTCAGCGAGCTTTGACGCGGATTTTTTACAATACAAACTAGATACACGTACAACAGAGCGAGAAGCGTTTTCAAGCGCTCTATAGAATTTGGCTGTTTACTTCAGTAAAATGCAGCACGACACCATTTTCTGCATACGTTGCGGAAGTTCCGCTTTTATCTGACCCAGATAGTCGGCATTCACTCGCTATTTCGTAACGGGACTGACTACTTTCTTTCGCCAGAGCCGCGGCAACGTCACGACACTGTACCGAACAGTGTACGTGTGTATATGTACACGTAATCGCGTAAGATGTACGAGAATATCCGTCGATGTCTATATAATCTGCGATCAATCGCGTTGGAAATATTCTAAATAATACGAAGTATTATTTATTTTTTGTATATAAAATAAAATACAATCAAACTCATTTTAATTAAAACGGATCGATTATTAATCTTACTTATGGTTTTGTTCGTCAATCATCTATCAATGATAATTAGTGATACGATAAGATCAATAAAAAAAAACAATATATCGATTTTGATTAATTATGAACACAACAATATGGACGGACAATAAACGTTAATAAATAGATACAGAAATGCAAAGCTCTTTGTTTCGAAAGAACAAACGAGCGAATAAATAAACGTTGCTTTGAAAGAGAGAAGCAAATTTTTTTTTTTTTTTTTTTTTTTTAATATCCGAAATGATAAATGCTGAAGTAATTTAAAACAGACAAAAGAAATAAATTTCTTAACATTAAAAAAAAAGTTTCTGCATAAAGCGGAGTTTTTTTCTAAAACTTAATCGAAGTGTTTATAATATAATAAAATACAAAATATAAGATAAAACAAAAAAAGACTAAAAGAACAATCTCTTGGTAAGTCGCGAACAGCACTTGATTACGAGCATGTAAAAAAAAAAAAAAAAAAACTCGTGTTAATAGGTTATCGGATATATAGGCCGAGATTTGCTCGTGCAACCCTTCGGTAGAAAAAGAGAAAGTGAAAAGAGGAGTAAAGGGTGCGGATATACACGCGTATTAAGTCTCACAACAGCCGTGTGGCGCAATCGCGCGATTGTAGTCGCGGCGCTCGCATATATTCCATTCGTAGCGGTCATGGGTTACAGCACGTGTATCTCGACACGTGCAACGATTGAAAGAAAGAGAGAAAGAGAAAGAGAGATAGAGAGAGATAGAGAGAGATAGAGAGAGAAAGAGAGAGGGAAGAGAGAGAGATCCTGCGCGTGCGCGTGACTAGTGTTTACTATCTCGATTAATTGAGACGAGAATTGGAAGTATCGCGTATCGACTCAACAATCAGAGACTCGATGGTTAGGAGCACAATCGCGCGGAGCCTGTAAGTGAAAGAGTCTTAACTCGAGCATAATAAAAAGTGCACGAAAATGACTCGTTTCAATTTCGGCCGATCTTGACATTAACCCTTTAGTCAGACGTGGGTCCCCCGGGAACTCACTCAGAAATTGCTAGAGAAAATTATTATTTTTTTTTTTAACGCTTGTATCTCTTTGGAACTACTTAGAGATCTTTTCAAATCGTTTTTTTTTTTATCAACGCAGAAGTGTTCACACTTTCGATTCAAAAAAAAGAAAAAATATTGATTTTTCGCGAAGATATTCGATCTTAAAATCGCGTCGGTTTCATCCGGTCTGACTAACTCGCCACGCTTTGAGGTCTGACCGCAAAGAGTTAAAATGAACATGGAAAATTATATATGTTCACAGTTACATTCGTTCGTGCTGGTTGAAAGTAAAAAAACAATAATTTTCCATCTGCACACAGACTTGTCAAAATATATTGGATAATGTTTCGCCACACACACAAAATCTCTTCCTAGTATATAAAGTATCTATCTTCTCCCGCGCCGCTGGATATTTTTCAAATTACTTGGCGTAAAAGTTTTCTATTTTTTTGTTCTTTGTAAAAAGAAAGTCTACTGGCACTTGAAAATGTCATTGCGCGCGGCACGCAACTGCTCGTGTAAAATTGTGACTATTGTATAAAATGTGCAAAATGTTTTGTCATTTTTTTTTTTTTTTTTTGTGGAATTCTCAAGGCTAACGGATGCGTGTAACGCAAAAGTATTCTGGTTCTGAGTGCTTTGTCCTTATTCTAAAAAAGAGAGTTTTGTTGAAGGAAGATTTTGAAAAACGAGACGAAGGAAAAGCGATCACTTTCTTAACATCTTTCTATACTTTTGTGAGAGAAAGAAAGATTAATGCACACAAATTTTTTCTGTTCCAGTGACAGACTGACTTTTTCTATTCCGTACCCTTTTCTAAAAAAATCCTATTAAAAAAAAAAAAAAGGTTTAACGACACGTTCATACAACCGGTCTGTAACCGGACTGTAACCATTGTGGTGATACAAATTTGAACTGTCCTCTTGTTGTGAACGTGTTAAAGTAAGAAGAGACCCGAAAATTTCTTGAAACTTTTTTGCAGAGAGAAGATCAATCGTTACAACGACGTTGGACACTTATTTAATAATAGTAACAATGATATTAGTAA
>QVNZ01023989.1:0-13499 GCA_014825645.1 Pseudomyrmex dendroicus | reverse complement strand
TGGCTGATTGACTGATTTGACCAATGTGATTGATCAATTCCGCAAGACCTGCGACCTGCGACTTGCATCTGCGTCCTATGTAGATAGATAGATTTTATTCTGTGCTAAGTGAACGAGCAAACAAACTTAAAAAACAACTTCTTTCTTTTTTTGAAACATGATACTTTATTAAATTTACTCGTACAAAGTTACACATGTATGTACATGCATGTGCTATATTTTTTAACAACACCAGAAGCAGTACATGTTACTGCATCTGACAATCCGTAGTCTGTGCAAAGTGGGATTTTACAAAAGCATTTTACGAAAAGATATTTTATTAATTTAAAAAAGAACTGTATGTTTATTGCTCAGTCACACTTTCAACAACGCGATCAACGCAATCGAGTCGTCTCGCTTTGTGTTTTGGTCGACAATCGCAAGATGGCGACAAAATGATTACTACGCTGCGTGCGAGCGTTGCGCACGATACCGCCATAGTGGCTGACATGGCCGCGACAGTCTCACGATTTTAAGTGTAGTGTTGTGAGTGCGCGTACATTTTGGTAGGTGGATCATCGTCTGACAAGGACGTCGCCGAACTGGAAGGCCAGCTCGAAGCATGACCGACAATCCTATGCCGCTGGTGAGTCATGACATTTCATAAGAGACGAGATCAGCGGTTGTGACAGTCGCGACTCGCGACGCGATTGTCGGCTGCCAATCGATCGACACTCCGGTTTCGTGTCATTTTGTTTCTATTTGGTTGTTCCAATATTACAAATCGCATTTTTTTGTTATAATTTGCGCTAAAAGTATTACCTTCGTTCGTGCCAACTCCGCATCTCCAAATCTCGCATCTGACAACGTGCACTCTGCGCAAACGCGCCAGCCGAGGTTCGATGTCCGCTCCGCAGTGACGTCACTCGTTGACAGTGGCTATCACCTGTTCTCACGGAGGTGGTGACGTCACTGGCACGGTGACATCTGCGGTCCTAGTATTTCGAAGAACCGTGCTGTATCTGCTTTGATCTAGCACATCGTTAATCTCGTGATGGTCTTGTAAGATACTCTCTGGGTGTTTATTTAAAAAATGATGCTGTTTTGCAAAATGTGAAAATATCACAAGAGCGATATTATTCGAAATAGTTTAGCACTAGTAACGGCAACTTTTAAAGTTTTCAAAATTTATTTAATAGAATTTTTTTATATCGTGTCTTCTTTTGTAAATTCTATTTGATCAATAAACTAGTATGTACTGATAGTAAATAAAAAAATATTATAAATAAGAAAAACAAATGTTAAATAAATTTAAATTAAAAAAAAACTTTTTTTCTGGAAGTTTTCGACTTGTTTATCTATCGTTTTTATCTATCGTTTAAAAGAAGAATCCAACATTTCTTGTTTTTTGAATTATTTAAGTATATCCATAAAAGCACATGTATGTAAAGATCTTCGCACATTGCTTTTGCTTATTGGGTGTAGACATGTTTAAAATAAAACATCCTCGTCATTATATTTCATCATATGTAAAGACATAATTACATATTACAAGTAATCAGAAGTTATAATGATGTCATACTTGCAATATGATGTGGCGAGATATCTAACATCACAGACAATACATTTTGACAATACATTTTTTGACAATAAATATATTTTTTGGCGTTCGCTTAAGTCACATTAGCAATCCGTATGATTGGAGATATCCGTATCATGGAGATTGCAAGGAGGTATAAAATTATCGATTTTTTTCTATCGTAAAAATATGTTTACGGTGCGCTGCGAGTACAGCAATATTCTAATTCACGATCTTAAGATATTGATCTTAATTTGAATCTACTAGGCGCCGTCTTAATTCGGATCAATTGATCCATTAATTAATAAGAGTGTAACGATTGATTGATTAATGTGGGAATAATTAGAGAAAACGTCGGTGTGGTTTAGTGTGTTGCGGAAAACAGATAATTCTGTTTTTTATATATCTTTTCTTCTCGATTATCTAGAGATTATCTAGATACACCACGAACTACCGATCAAAAATCAATATTTTTAAAGTTAAATTAAAAACATTATTTACAATCAATTTTCATGTGCGAAGTTGATTGATTAGTTTTAAAAGAGATTCGTTTTGAAGTGCGTCTTTTCTTATCCCATATCGTGATTAAATTCATAGTTTCTTTGTAGACATGCAATACACTCGATATACATATATCGTTGAAAATCGTTGCAATGTAGTTATACGATTTAGAGGAAAGTCGATGTGATTTATCGTGGTCGATTTAAACCATCGGTTAGATTAGAAGTTTCAGTGAGTTTACTTCAGCTAAACGTACGAAATTTTCGAATATTAAAAAACAAATTGCTTAACCACGACAAATTTTCGTTACACTATCTCGCAAGATTTCTGGTTTATTTGTGCCTTTCTATTCAGAACCAGTTTGATTAGTGTTTTAAACGCAGCCGCGAACATTTTTCGCCATAGAGTCGCGACGCAAGATTTCGCAACATCGTGCGTAGATGTCGCCACAACCATTAAATAGCTCCGCGTATCTTTTACAAAATTCATTCATAAATCTAATTGTAAGTAAAAATATTGATCTAAATATTTGTTTGACAAATATAATGATAAAAATAAGTTAAAAAAATGAAAGCAATGTAAATTTTATAAATCAAACAAATATTGCAGTTTAATAAAAATTGGTTATAATTTGTTTATCATCTGTAATACTTTATTTCACAAAAAACATAGATTTTTTCGATAAAATAATTTACATTTTTGATAAAATAATTTACATTGGTACGGTTCTCGAAACATAGAAAAATATAGTTACAAGATTTTTTTAACCATAACACTCATAATTATGCGAATACAACAATTACTTAATGATTTAAGTAAACATTACGTATAGTTGCATGTGAAATGGCTGATTGTCATGATTGTGAAATGGCTGATTGAGCATTTCCCGACACGTTTGGCATAAAAATGTACATGCGCACGCATATCATCGCCATTATTTGCACAGCAATTATCTCACCATTATTGCACTCATGCATTTCACGAGTCATAAAATGAAAAAGTCCGAAGACAGTTTTTGAATCGAAGAAAAATTTGTCTCTCTCTCTCGTTTCTTTTTCTCACTTCTATTATTTTAATGGATAGTTTATTTTTGTTTTATTTGATGAAAAAACTTGCCGTGTACGTAATATGTTTTTGTTTTTAAAAGAAAGATTACTTTTTTGCCTAGATCCGATTGTCGGAGTCTGATAGAACATAGTTTATAAATTGCAAGAATACTTTTTTAATTGAATTTATAAATCAGTCCAATTTTTTACATTCTTCCGTTGATCTTATCATGGCGACTTGGTCTTGGACTGTTATACAAAAAGAAATTATGTTTAAGGACAGCAAGTACAGTTTTGTGATGTTAGAAGAATAGGATATAACTGCTTCGGAAGTGATACGTTATTTCAAGCAGTCACGCTAAGAAAGATTACATCGCGATTATGCGATGTGGAATATAGATCACAGAAAATTGTGTTCTTGGAACTTAGCCAACTCGCGCGAATCGAGAAACTTCTTGATTTTAGCGATCAAAAACTGTTTTCTTTTATTATTGTACTAGAAATTCAGGAATAATATAGTAGGCTTGCACAATATAATTACAATCTGTTAATTACAAATGTGTGTATATTTTTCTTTTGAAAATTAAACATTTATCGATTATTAATAAAAACCATTTTTTCACATTACAATTCACATACGTCATAATTCATCTTTTTGTTTTTCAGTTTTGACAAAGTTGTGCAAAAATCAAATTTCGGACTCTTTGGAAAATACGTCTCTTTCTCATGTAAAATTCAAAAAACAAAAAAACAAAAAAATAAAAATAAGACAAATAAAACAAAAAAATAAAATTTTCCTGAAAAGTTTTTTGATAGTCTTTTCTTGTTAGCGAATCTCGCAGAAAAGATGTATATAAATTAGAACAGATTAAAAAGCGATGAACTCGGATCTCACGTACGACAATCGTGGCCTCGATGACGTGGCTTACGATGCTTCTTCCGATCTTTTTCTTCCTATTTTCTTCTCTCCCTCGCACTTCTCTCTCCTTTGTATATATGTATCGAGATGTTGTTTACGGCCGTACATATACGCCTCCACACTTGATGATGCCGTCGCTTGCGCAATCGCTGTTTGCATTTCATATGATTCACGGTGCGCGAAACGACATCGACGGCGTCATCGATGTAGTTTTCTCGAAAACGAGGTCATACGATGATTGTCTGGACGGATTTGTCGATGATTCCCCGCGGCTGATGCATTCCTAGCGATGATCCACTGAAAATAGCAACCGTACACTCGTACGTACACAGAGTATTCGTAATCGACTTGACCTATTTGAAATTCGCGAATGTGGATATTGAGTCGAGAACTATCTCTGTTTGAAAAGAAAAGTTTCGTTCTATCAAAGTTTCTATTGATAGATGATTTTACAAAAGTCATAAGCTTAGCGTTGTTATTTATTATAATGATTAATATTATATTGTATCATGTGTATAAACCATAGCGTTTCTTGCGAGAGATCTAACGTGCAAAAGAAAGACTGTATTGTATAAATTTTAAACACAATTTTAAATATATTGAACACATTAAATATATTTGGATATTCTTCTATTTAATTCTCAATGAATTTTGTTTGCGTTTGAAGGCAAAACTTTCTAAGCTCACAAGTATTATTGAATTAATCTCTCTCTCTCTCTCTCTCTCTCTCTCTCTCTCTCTCTCTCTCTCTCTCTTTCTCTCTCTTTTTCTTTTTTGGAATGCACGAAGCGATTCTTCGCGTAATACAGGTATCGATACAAGTAACGCAAATGGAACTTTCTGCATTTTCTCTATGAAGAGTTAATCGCGTGGTCGTTTGCTTATGACAAAGCAAACACATCTGAATGAAAAAGCTCTCGCTTTACATGATACAGACGCTCTTTCGAAAATCGTATCTAAACCTCATTAAAATATTTTCTCGGTTTTCTGATCTCACGAATTGTATTTCCCTGAGATCTTAAAATTTATCATTTAGAAGTTTCACGAATGAATTTTCGTCAATTAAGCTATAGCTATATAGTATTGAGGAAAAATTTTGTTCGAAATTTTGTTTTGTAGAATTGTTTTGCGCGCACAACTTCTCTGCGTTTATATTTGCGTTTTTTCTCGTCCGCTCTGAGAAAAATAAATAAAAATTACGTGACGACAGTCCGATAGGCATGCTTCGCAAGAGGTGAATTTATATTTACAAATTTTCACGCTCTACGACCGAAGTGTCGTTATAAGTTGTTTGCACGTCGATTTTTTATTAAACAAAACAATTGCACATTGCTATCCGGCACGATCTCGAAGAAAACAATCAAGCTCGACTTGACAAAGAGAGTGCGTGACAAGATAAAAGAAAAAAAGACAGAAAGATTACCGTAGATATATCGGTTTCTTTTCGCCCGCGGGATTCGTTGGAGTGCGTCTGCGAAAAAGTTACTCAAGGCGAAAAAGTTACTCATGATCTTTGAGATGGAAACTTGCTCGCTCGCTCACATGAATATAAAAGAAACTTTCCTTTCACGAAAAATAATATATATCGCGCGCGGCACCTTTTATGTGCACACATCTTATCTACTGCGAAACATTTCGCTATTGTCACAAATATACCTAGCAGTATTTCTGCAAGAAATTGTTTCTTTCGAATAGTGATGTGTACTACGAACTTGAATGACTTCTCTGAGTCTCTTTTTAGTTGTTATATAGCATCGTTCTTACGTAATCTAACTGCCGCTAGATTGTCGAAAATGACAAAGTTACAATTACAATGGATTTCCTGATGATGCATCTTCTTTTCTTGAAGTCAGAGAATGAGAATAAAAATCAAATATTTTTCTTGATAATAACGTCGGGAATAAAGAACGTACGTTGTTATTTGCTCGGCGCGTATCGCCAATATACACTCGTATATTAATAGGTGTATTAATAGTTGTATTAATATTGTATTAATAGTCGAGAAACGAAGAAGCAGAAATGATCGAAATATTGGCGCCAACGGAAACAAATCTTTGTTGCAAACAACAATAGTGCTAATTTCATAGTGCAACGATCGCTTGATAAAATTATTCCGCACGTCATTCAACGTTCACGGTTCCTCCTTTTTAGCGTGATATCTGTTTGTAAATATCTGTTTGTAAATATCTGTTTGTAAATTAACATACGACGCTAGACCAAGTTGCTTGCTGGATGTTTCTGTATTTGCTGCACACGTCGATGCTGCCATAACGAAACGGCAGCTGCACAATGTTGATGTCGTAGTCGGTGTTGACGAAGATAGCGTTGAACATCGGTAAGTGCAACTTAGTGGCGATATCATCTTCCTGGAGCTGGCCGGTTACTGGATTCACATAAGAACAACGGGTCTTTGCCAGGACGCAGGCGGTCGTGTTGACGAACAATTGCGCAAGCTGCGTATCCGTATAGTTGTTGTAGGTTTCATTGAAGTTGGGGAACATTCTTGCGGCTTCGGCAACGCATTGTCTGAGCTGCAGAAAGTCATCAACGGAATTCGAGTGTCTTTTCCTTGAATTTTCGAAATATTTTGTATTTACGATGCGAAACGTATCCGCGTAAAGTATGTACGACGAGTCATCGTGCACAAGGAAAACTATACAGTATTGTATATTAGAATATAAGGAATACAATTACAAAGCTTGTGTGTAGATTACGCGCGCGCACAAACCTCACCGCATCCGTGTGATTGCGATCTTGTATAGGAGAGATACACTGTGGAAGCATTCCTAATGAGGTAGAAAATCTCGTGGCCTCAAGAATGCCACGATTGCTTGAGAATGCGTGGATTTATAGGTTCTGCACCGGGACGAACGGTGACTGTAGCTACATTAGGTTCTTTAATTATGCAGACAGCTCTTCTAGGCGCTAGAATTTTCAAGAATATAAAAGGATTCCATTGCTTGAGTCGCCAAGCTGCGCCTCGCACTGATACGCTAGGTCTTCTGATGTCTATATCCTGAATAATATTTGCAATAGATCTCTCTTATTATTTCTATTTACAATATTTACACATATTGATTATCACGTAAATGTATCTACATATTATACAGAAAGTGATACTGGCAGATACATGATGAGTAGATATATTGATAATTTTACGAAAGAAATTGAAAAGCAGTGTGTGTGTGTGTGTGTGTGTGTGTGTGTGTGTGTGTGTGTGTGTGTGTGTGTGTGTGTGTGTGTGTGTGTGTGTGTGTGTATTGTATATATAAATACATAATATGCGCAGAACGGCAAAGCAATATAACGTGCAACGAAAACGCGCTGTATTAGAAAAGCGCAAAGTAAAGCGCAATCGTAGAATAATGTAACATTTAATAGCTGTTAATTCAGAGTTCAATCTTACCAAACTGTTCTTATTAACTTGACGAATGCATTCTAGGAACGAGCAATATATTAGCGTGGGACTTCGTCCGTTAGGCATGCTGGTTACGTTCTGGGTAAAGACAAAATTGCAAATTGCGACATGTAGTAAAATTTGCAAACAAAGAATTGTAACATAATCTATTGAGAAATAATGAATAAACGATTGGATTTCTCTCTTGCACATACTCGCAAGTAAGCCTGACAATGACCGTAGTTTGTGTTGTTGAGATAATCGTTGGCGCACGCGGACATAGCTATCAACATGGAGTAACCTTGCGGTAAGATGCTTGCACGATAGAAGCAGCCGTAACAAGCGTCACGTCGTAACGCGTTGGAACCTTGCGAGTCGTTGCACAACTGATTCAGCAACTCGGGTATTCTCACTCTGGAAAAGAAAAGTCACATTGCGTTATAAAACGCAGAACAAACAAAACTGTTTTTTGCGTAAATAATAACAATAATATGAACGGTCGGAATACACTGTTTAACTGAAGTAGCAAAGGTCCCGAGAAATCTTCCCAGGCTCTCCTGGATCAGAGAATCGACGAAGTTCACACTCGAGACCGAGAATAGTATTAAAATGACGACCAGCATCGCTCTCGTCATTGTTGCGCTAGATCGTTTGGCAACTTCCTTTCTAATCGCGTTGTACTGGTACTTTTATACCGATATATGAATCTGATAAAACACGCCAGGGATGTATTTATGTGCGCTTGTTTGAAAATAAGTAAAATTTAGTTATAAAATAAGTAAATTATTCCATTTTTTGGAAAATCAAAAAACGGTATTATACAGATCATAGCAGCATTATATAGATAACACTTGACTAACAGATATATTGTTATATCTATCTTGTTAACATGTGAGACTATTAATAGGATTTTAGGCAATAAGCGTTAAACAAACTGTTTTTTTGGTAGAAAACAGTTTATTTATTTAGGTGGTCTGTCCTAATCAAATTTCGCAACTTTCTTTCTGTTATAATTTAAGCTTTATACATTCAAATAACAAGTTATGCAATTTGTTAATCTTGATATTTTTTATAATAGAAAATATCTTTGCATTTTTCAATACCTCTGATCAATCAAAAGCGAGATAAAACAAATATTCAGAAAAATTTTGAATTTTCATTATACTTGACTAATAATATATATATACTTTTGCGGCCCTGGTTGCGCAAAAGTTGTAGCGTAACGATTCTCATTACCTGTAACCTCGCGCACGAGGTCATGACACGTGTTTGATCGTCGTTGTTTCGCGAAAATAGACCGTGAATAGGAGATCTGGAACAACTGTGAATCTCACGACTCATCAGATGAAATGTGGGAAGTCAAATTACCGCTAAAAATACAGAATGCATTCAACATTTGTCCGTTGCAGTTTTCAACGATATAGCGCGATGTCATTAACGTTTCTGTCGACGTGTCTTCCAAAAATTTTGTTTTCCCCAACAACTGTTTCTTGTCAGGAAAGGGAAGTTTCAGTCGTGTCAAAAATGTTCAATTTTAAATGACATTATTGCAATTTTAATTTCGCGTTGCATAATATGATTGTTTTTTAGCTTTCTTAATTAGCTGTTTTATTCGGTATTTTGCCTGTTTTTTCGATTTTAATACGTATGATGTCATATCACGATGACATATTATATTAACCTTTCGCAGACAGACATGGATCTCCTAGACTCAAAAATTGCGTATCAATATCTCTAGTAAAAATTAGTTCTCTTTTAACGCTTATATCTTCGAAACTACTAAAGATTTTTTCAATTTGTTTTTTTAATAAACGCAGAATTGTTGAAACTTTTGATAAAAAAAAAAAATTGAAAAAATATTGATTTTTCGCGGGGATATTCGTTTTTAAAGTCGCGCGAGTTCTCACAAAAATCCCAGTCTGTCCAACTAGTCATCATTTTTGAGATCCACGAAGGATTAATCGATATGTCTTGTGTATATGGTATCTTGTGTATTTGTGGAAACGTAGAGCGCACAAAACCCGCGAAAGTTTCTCTATTTCGTCATTACATGATTTGGAAGCTTTGCATGTGCTGAGCATGACATTTAGGAAAGAAGGACGTGTCAGAAAATCGGCGCACTTGATCGCGCGTTGATTACGACGAAAATGAAAACATGTATGACGCGACGCTCTCTCGTTGGGAACTCTCTAATTTCGGAATCACGTGAAAAAGTGGGTCATCATGTGTGCGCGAGAGACGACACGCGTCGCGGCTATTTGCGAGCCAGACAGATACGGTGGAACGACAAGAGGAACTAAGGCTGAAAATGCGCAAGGGGAAGAAGGGTTAAAAGTACGATGGATAAAGAGACGAAAAGACGCGTATGTAGAAAGCGATGCAATCCCGCCTACCAGAATTAGAATGACTCATGGGATTATTTGAGTTTATGTAATCCGAGACATTCGCAACATTTGCGCGGTGAAGATAAAAACATCTTCAGAGAAATCTCGAGATAATTTTCTTGTAACTTAATGAAATTCTAATTTGTTAATCTATTCTGATGTCTTGTGTGTGAGAACTAACAAGAAAGAGTTTGACGTGAATTTGCTATATATCCGTATAATTCTTAAAAAAATGTTTAAACTTGTTTTTTTTTATCGCTAATTAGATTGAGTGTAATTCTCGCAGTGAGAAAGTGAAATACAATAAAAGCGTCGTAAAAATATCTCGGTTGTAAATCAAAGATTTAATACGTTCGCGCGATTGCGTCCTAAAGAATCACAAGTCTTCGAAGATACTGTTCTCTGTTCTTCCCCTGTTCTTTCCCTGTCTCCCTGTTCTTATCTCCGATTTTCTTCTGCTGGAACTTGATCAAAGTGAGACTTAAAGATTTGAATTTTGGCACGTGTAGCTCTTTGAGTTCTTTGGAAATCCAATTACGCCAGTACATCTCACTAAAGAAATGCACGCGTTGCAACAACGTAACAGATGCATTTCTTTTTTACCAATTTCTTGCTGTGCCATACTCTTTGAACTCTTTGCTAAGAATTAATAATATAGTGAGGCATCTTTGAAGACTGTCGCTAAAACAGGTGCGTCAGTTATTTGTGACAGTTATCGTGAAAGTCTGATTCATTAGGAAAATACAGAAGCCGATTTTCTTAGAGTTCTATGTGCATTTATACTTGAAGTTTTGCTCGAAACGCACAGTGTATTTCACGTATGCAGGTTCTAAAAACAAGGATTCAGTTCTCAAAAGTTCGTCGTCCTACTATTATCGCACTGAAGAAAAATATTTTGGTTGGATTTTCGAAGAGTGTGCGTTTCTACATCACGAGTGTCATCTCTACTGGATATTTTTCAATTACCAAAGCGAGAGTTCAATTGACTCGTCAACCATCTCCGCTAGGTGTTTCTCGTCATCGATTTAGAATGCATATATGCAGGGTTATAAGAGGTTAAAATTTATTTTGCTTTTTATCGCGATGTGTACTTTTCTTCCTGCAACTATAGTGTTGTTTTCTCTAGCTGTGACAGGGAAGAGGAAAAGAAAGAGAGAAAAAGGGAGGGAGAAAAAGAGAGAGAAATTATAGATGAAAAATAGATAGATAGATAGATTAGATAAATAGACATGACAGTTTGTACTGCGGACAAAGAAGATGGTTTATGTACGTCAACAAATTTTAATCTACATACGATTCTTTTCTGATTTCTTTTCGCGCATGCATTTCATTCTCCTTAAATGCTTTTAACTGTATATAAGCGCACAATATTTAACTTTGTGAATTGTTGAAAGAAACAGTCCCGACGATCTTTAGCGAATCACGACTTTTGTTTTTTCCATCTTGGCGATTAAATTACTTTCGAACCCGTAAATATATTTATCTATTATCTCTCAAATTGCGAGAAGTTAATATAATAAGATTAACTTATATAATAAGATTAACTTATAACGTCATGTTTGTGAATTTTTTTTAGACTATAATAATTTTCTTCTCAATAATGTTTCGCATTTTGTTATATTATTTTATTCTTTGTTTACTTTGTCATAATCTCTTTATTTTTCTAGAACTGTTCTTTCCTAGTCCTATTTTATAGTGTAAACTTAACGAAGGAAAAAATGCAAGTTTTTTCAGATGGTTTTGGACTCGAGCGAAATTAATGACTCGAATTCGTAAGTATATAATGAATGTAAATATGTAATGTAGCGATAAAAAAGAGATTTTGTTCAGCAATACGATTGTATTTGTCACTGAGCGATCTGATATATATGTATATCATAGATGATATCATGATATATAATTTTCCTTCATCGTATGCATCTTACTTCGCAGGGATTCGGGTCGACGTATGAGTAACGGGTCTCATATTACGCGCATGGATCGTTAGATTTTCAAAAACGCAGTCCAAACTTGAACATAAGTATCACAAGAAATGGTATATGCAGTGATAACAATCAGTTAGCCAGGTAAAAAATATGTACAATAGTGATAATTTGGAGAAAATCCGTTGTATGTATATTATCTTCTCAACAGCCATCAGAGATTTCTTACAGTATACGCTTTAAGTATAGCAAGTTTCACATGTACATAAAATAACTAAGAATTATTTATAATCTTTATATGACTTTTTGGTTTTTAAAAAACTCTGTGTTTTTACATTGCGGACGCATTACGCACAACGGAACGTCCCAATGTATAAAGCTAAACTTTTTTAATAAGCAGCGTAAATATACCGCTTTTCATGCGTCACAACATACATGTGTCAGTCAAAAAACAAATTTGACAAAAACGTATATTTATGGATGCGAATCACATTTCAAGTAGATTGCGATTTATTAAACCGCGATGCGACTTTATGAAGCTAATAATAACCTGTTTATTACGTAAATTCATTACAAGTAGTTTTCAAGGTATTCTGCGGGAAGTGGACACTTTGTTGCAGGAAATGTGTTGCGCATCTGCATATGGCGTTGATGCATACCTGAAAGTTGCATAAAATTAGCATTCGCAGTGACGATGCACATCCAGATGTCATATAAAATACATGTAAACGTTTTTTTGTGTAAAAACCGTTTTTATATAGGTACACATATCAGTCGCGGTGTTCGAGATAATGTCACTTTTGTCTTTTGTCGCGTATTTCACATCTTATACTTACTGTACAAATCACCGTTCGTACGATAAAAAAAATAAGCGTGCAATATTTTTTCTAAGGCGTTAAAACACGCTCGTTAATTTTAACTATCATATCGAAGTAGTAGTGCCATGCATTTCTATTTCTTTTCATTTTCGTTTGCATTTCATTTTGCTCTTTTCACCTGGCGTTTCGTCGATTTATAGTTTCGTATACATATATATGTAAAAACAGATGTTTTGAAATTTCTTCGTAAAGTTTCGTCGAATGATTTGATACAGCGCGGCAGTATTTTTTTTTTCTGTGTAATTTTTGCGAACATAATTGTTTTTCTCATAGTAATCTTAAAGTAAAATTATTTTTCATAACATTGTCCAAGTAGTCCACGATATTTTTCGTTATAGTCGCACTCTTCAGTGCGACTGGATGATTGACATTTCGCACGTGACTATATCTTCTTTGTTTTATATTGTATCTTTTTTTCTTTTTAATTGGAAAAAAAGAGAATATTGAGGTGACTGTGAAACAAAAGCATTGTTTTCGTGGCATCTCTACATCAGAACTGCCGCTCTGATCTACGATAAAGTAGACTCCAAAAATTCGCTTTAAAAGTTTACACGCCGCAGAAATTTATCGTGGTTTTACCTAACGCGCGCAAATGCTCTTAACTAAATTAAACCTGTTCAGAAGTGTAGATATGACAAAAGAGACATATTTCACGCTAGTTTCCGGAATTTATGAAAACGTTTGCGAAACTTTACGGCAATCTATGCGTCGTTGTTTTGACGATAGAGATAGTTATAGTGTGACACGCTACAAATTTGTAGTCTTGCATACAAATTAATTTGTGCGATTAATTAACGAAATCACAGTACTTTGCGTGCGTACACGCGAGAGAAAGAGAGAGAAAGAGAGATAGAAATAGATAGATAGATAGATAGATAGATAGATAGATAGATA
>QVNZ01023967.1:0-54546 GCA_014825645.1 Pseudomyrmex dendroicus | reverse complement strand
GACGCACACTAAAACGTGCCCTACTACCTGACGGTCTTCCGACCGTTTTCGTTCTCTTCACTTCACAAATCTGGTTTCTTTTTTTAAAAAAGAAGTGAGAGAGAGAGATATATATATATATGTAGACAGAGGTCAGGGTTCCTTTACGTTTTCTTCTTTCTCAGTGTGAGATAAAGTTCTCTTACTTTGTGCTGCACTATCGGACGCGTCGACTAACATCGAAGCAGAATTTTTTCGTCGACGCAAGGAATCTATTTTTCTACACGAAAGAGAGGTTTTTTTTTTTAATCTGTTCTTTTGTGCTCAAAGGGAGTTATCAATTCGCGCGACGGAATGAAAAGAGAAAAGATAGACAACGATAAGACGCACGTCGTGCGAAACTGGGAGACTTATTCGTCTCTCGCTTATTCTTGAGACATATACGACTACAGGAAGCCGCAGACTATAGATCCGCGCGTGCGTGCCACGTTGCATCATTGTATTACACGGTATATTTTCAGATATTTAATATATTTCAATATTTATTTTAACTTCAGAAATCTCTCTTGAAATATTAGTAGTAGGGAAATGGCCAATATGAAGCAAAAAATCAGATCTTCGGGTCAATAGACTTCTTTTATTTTAACAGACGTTTCGACCATCGATTTGGGTCTTCTTTCGAAACGTCTGTTAAAATAAAAGAAGTCTATTGACCCGAAGATCTGGTTTTTTGCCTCATATTGGCCATTTCCCTACTATTAATATTTATTTTCATTCAAAGTGCTATTTTAATGTAAGTTCGTTTTATCGTCAAATTTATCGATCTCTCACGTGCAAAGAAAAAATTATTTCGAACACATTGCGCTTACACTCCCGATTACTGTATTTGCAACTAACTTGCTCTTATAAATACATCGAATTTCTTTACTTGAAGAGAAATCACACGGCACGGGTTGAAAAGTAATTTCTTTCTCGGGAAAATTCCTTTAATACCGCGTATATATTTCTCGAATCTAATTGATTAGATATGAATCGGTTGCTTGTTAGTTGCATTCAGAACTCGAAATGGAAGTTAATGTGATTTCACATTTGGCTGTGCAATGCGTTTTTTCTCAAGTTCTGCTTAGCGCCCAAGTGGCAACGTCTGCTTTTTGTACAAGGATATCCGTGTGTGTCCATTTCACTCAATTACGATTCCCTTTCACTGACTAACGCGAGCGAGCTGCGCTTTGCAAAATTCCTCAGTGGTATCGTCCTATTCGTTGTTGTTTTTTCCTCGTTGCGGAGGATTAACATTAGTAGCATCGCGCCGATACGTACGACACACGCAATAAAACGCATCGTTACAGCGCGCAAGCGTAAATGCGATTTGCTTAAGGCCATTGCACGTGACAAAATTTTAGTCGTAAAGTCGTAAGCAAATCGACCAATTGCAGGACAGCATTCTAGCTAATGTAAGATAATACTGGTCTGTGATTGGCTGAATTGCTTACGATCTTACGGTTACGACTAAAATTTTTTCACATACAATGGCCCTTACGCGCGCTAAAATGCAATTGTCACGAAATTCACACGTACACACACACACACACACACACATACACACCTGCGTGAGAAGAGAGTGCGTGGGTTTTCAACCCTCGCGAGGGTTAAAAATCGGATCTTTTCATTGCAACTTTCTAAACCGCACACACGTGCGACCCCCTTAATTAGAGGACGTAGCTGAGTTAGACAACGACGCGGTATACAAATTAATCCTTCCGTAACAAACATGCCGCGAGTGAGACCGTCATTAATGACTGTACTCGATTTCAGCGAAGCTTCTTAGTACGTTGTATGACGTAATTTGACATACGTTCCTCGCAATGTTCTCGCGAGGATGAAAATGTTAATAATTTTGTACAATAAAAGATAAAACATGCGAGGCGTGTTATTTTACGTAGACAAAATGAAAGAAAACCTCCTCCGAGTGCGCATACTTCAATCATCGTTTTCGCGTAGGAGAAAGAAACATCGTTTAAATCTGGTGTAAAGACGAAAATTCACACAGACGAAAATACATGCGTATCGATTTCATTCAAAATATTTTCTTCTCTTCAAAACGAGCACATATCACGCTGCCGCGTAAAAGTTTTATAAGAACGCTTTATGCTCGCGGACAGTCATTTTTTTGGCCTCACTGCGACGTAATTAAGTTTTCACAATGGGAACACTTCGGTTTGAAGTTTAACTTTTTTAAGTCAAGTTTGTCATCGTTCTATATTTTTTATGTAAAAATAAAATAAGATTTCTTTGGAAACTGCAATTCAATTAGAGAACATAAATGTGACGGCAACTCCAATTGTTTCTTTAAATCACACAGACTGTCCTCTATTTCTTTGTATTTTTCTCCGTATCTACTTTAATTTCTATATATTTTTGTCTGGTTTTAATTGTAAAATTTTTCTGGTTTTTTTCTCTTTCAAAACAGACAGTTTAAATGCTGGACGGCTCGAGGTGTGATTAACGTTGATCGAGTATCAAAGAAAGTGTCAAGATTGAGCAGGTCGTTCTTCCGTCCGGCGGTGAACTCGCCAAATTTTGGAGGATGTTGATGCCGGGTGCGGCGGGTCTCGGAACGGTGGGTGCGATGAGTCCCCCAGCGCCTGAAGAATTGGTGCAAGGATTGGGAGCCCTGGCCGGCACGACGCCGCAGCAAAAAGATACCACTTGGACGAAGCTCTTTGTCGGTGGTTTGCCGTATCACACGACCGATAAGAGTCTTCGGGAACATTTCAACGTTTACGGTGATATCGAAGAAGCAGTCGTAATTACAGACCGGCAGACTGGCAAAAGCAGAGGCTACGGTTTTGTAAGTAATTGCAAATGATTAAAAAATTACATTTTCCGTACCATCTTAAATCTTCAATCAAAATCTATGACTAACTTCACTTGGTCGTACTTTTTATCTGAAATATATGAGAAATAAATGAAGTTTTCGTGAGTTTAGAAAAGAAATATATGAAATATAGTTAAATAGGAACGCGAACTTTTTGTAGATTTAACGAAGAAAATTGAAGAACGATTTTTATCTCGCAGGTGATTATGGGTGACAGACCTGCTGCGGAAAGAGCATGCAAAGACCCAAATCCGATCATCGACGGACGCAAAGCGAACGTTAATCTGGCCATTCTCGGAGCTAAACCCCGGGGTAATTTACAAACAAGTGAGTCTTAATTATTGAATAATTCTCAGATTGAAAAGGAAAGAGAGATCTAACTAGAAAGAAATGAATTATGTAAGTGAATGGCACTCGATATTAAGATATCGAATTTTTAGAAAAAGCGTTCGAGTTTGCTTCGTTCGTATTTCAATTGCACATCTATCGAGGTTAAAGATTACGAGAGAATTGGATTAAGAAGTCCAAAAAATCTTCAGCACCTTACGTCTTGAAATATCGCAATTTTCTCATCGTTATTCAATCATTACGCACAAGTTACAGATTCAATTCGTTTTCTACCTCAAGAATCGCGATTATGTTAATTTTGCTTATTGCGCTTTCTGTTTTCATATTCGCACTGTTCGCGGCGTCATAGCTAGTCACGGGTATTACGTTGTTGACACATTGCCAGGTTCTCTAAAAACTCATTCGTCGCAATAATGCAACTCATATAACTTTGAGAGAGCGACACGTAGGATAACAATTTTTGCCGCACAATTTAAAGGCACGTTTTTATCGACAAATATATTCTCTCTTAAAAAAAAAAAGCATATAATAAAGTCGATATATCCAACCCTACCGTTCGCTCGAATATCTTGATGATAAGTGCTACTTATTTTTATTACCAGTCCATGTGCTGATCATTATTCACTATTCATCACTATTCATCTATGCTGATTGATTCTTTTTTGCTTCGCGTAGCAAAGTCTGCTATCAAATGTATATTTTTAACAGTTCGCGGTTGCACGTGTCAGAGATAATGATAAAAGTAATAGCGCGCAATTGTTTTTTTTTACATTATAAAAATTTTTACACATAAATATGCACATGAGATAAAGCGACTATCAGCCAAGAAGTGAAGCGTTTCCTGAGTCAAACTCTCTTCAAACGTGGCTCTCAGTGGCTTCGGGCCAACATAGCTTGGAGATTCGAGACCTGTGCTAAAATTGCCGCCCAAGTGCCGCACTCGACTAGCTTTTCTTTTGTGATGCAGGAATTGTTTTCAATTTAATACCAAACAAGACAAGAAAGAAGAGAGAGAGAGAGAGAAAGAGAGAGAGAGAATCGCGTTTCTTTTTATAACAATAAAAAAAGATTTTGCAATAAAACAAGATTCAAATTTCACGTGCGCATATTTTAATGTAACTCAAAAACAAAACGGTCAACATGTTATAATATACACGGATGTAATATTTTTTTTTTTTTTTTTTTTTTATGTATGTACATCGCGTGGTAAGAATAAAACATTCTCGATAGAGCAAACCTGATACATTTGGTTGCGTGGCTATTTCAAGTTTATTGCGCGCCGTAATGCATTTTCAGATAGCGAGCATGCCATCGGTGCATCAGTACGCAGGTTCGTTACGTATGCGCATTCTTTGTTTCTATTCACGTGTGCGCCCTTTGACATCGCCGCGCGGCTACGTGAAAATGTAACGTAATAATTATTAAACGATCGTCTCGTAACGGCCGAGTCGTAATAATATAAACACGTACAAATGTTTGCGAATCGATCGATCGCGAGTTCTTCCTAGCCAAAGATATTTGCTCATTAACGTAATAAAACAGGAAATTATCACGATGAGAAATGTGCGAATTTTCGGTTGTCCAGTTATTTCTTCGAAAGAGAGAGAAATGACACACTTGCTATTTTCGTAATATTAATTTCGTGTTATAGCGTGGATATTGATTCTGCAGAATTTAACCAAAACTCTGTGTGTGTGTGTGTGTGTGTGTGTGTGTGTGTGTGTGTGTGTGTGTGATATATTGATTCATAGTAATAATGAATAAAATACTGAAAGATGTAACACATACACACGTGACACAGATTTCTGATTGAAAAATTATGAATTATTCAAATCGCATTGGTCTGTTATCTCCTAAATTTCGATCTCGTAAATATTTCACACGCAATTGGATGTACAATGACTTTTCGCTATTTTACATAATACAATAAGGTAGTAGTTCTTTTTTCTCGCTTTGATCTATTATAAGAAGAAAATTTCTAACTTATCACATACGTTCTCAATAATGTTATCTCGGATTTGCGTTTATAGGTAGAAATAAATTTAGATATAAATTTTGTATATCTACTTCGAAATATTTGAGGTTTTATCTAGCAATAAAGATAACAAAAATAAAAAGAATGAGCATGTAAAGGTTATGCTTGATGATTTTAGCATTCCCGTTCACTGCAGGCATCCGGGCTGGTTATCCAGCAGTGCTTCCTGGACAATATGGGTAAGTCTACATTTATGTGCTTTGTCACGGGATATTAAGATACATGTCGTAACTGTAGTTAGTTCACAAAAACTGGCCTACACGTCAGGAAGAGAAGTTCCTCGCGATTGCTCGTTAGCCTCTGGTTTACGAGACAAAATTCTCTCGCTGCAAGTCGACGACATCGCGATTGTTTTTTTTTCTTTGTCGTATTAGGGACGCGATCGCCGTGTTATCGCGCGCGCAAACAAAAATCTTGAGCAACGATTTGTTATTCGCACAACGGTGTTATATTGTGTGCGACGAGAGGAGAGATTCGCGGTTTTTTTTCCCGTACTTTGCGACCGAAGTTGTCGAAAGAAGTTTGATTCTCCGTCCTTGCAGCGAGCAATAACCAAATCGTTCGTTTATTGCGCGGGAATTTTCCGAAAATACATAAGGGGATGCGAAAAAAAAAAAAAAAAAAAAAAAAAAAGTAAAAGGTACTCGCTTTAACGGGTCAAATAATTTTTCTACGAGCCTGTTTTAAAAACGCCATATATGTATATAACGTTTCAGCATCCTGACGCGCGCGCGTAAGGAGACGGGCAGAGAGTCTTTTCTCCGAGATCCTTGAGAGGGCCAAGAGCCGTTCTAAGGACCCCATAATAATGTGAAAGAGAGACAAAGACACGAAAAAGAAAGAAAGAAAAAGAGAGAGAGGGAGAAAAAAAAAGGGAAATGTATTAGTGATCGGTGAAAGAGAGAGAGAGAGAGAGAAAGGGAATGAGAGAGAGAAAGCGGCACACGCACACGAATCAGAAACCTACACGTATGAGTACCTACGAATTTCTTTCCAATGAAGTAGTGAAGATCTTCCGGGGAATCGGCCTGTTCTTCTTCTCCTAATGTACTCTTTTGTTGATTGTGGTTTTTTTTGTTACTTCTTGGTGAAACTTGACGTTGAAGTGATGATAATGATTGCGGTTGCTGAGAGATTTGCGATTGTTTGTTATTGGTTTTCACTTTTTTTTTTTTTTAATTTTACGTCTCTTCACTCTTCACACAATCTTTTTCTTTAATCAACATAATATTAATAATGTCGATTGTAGTGATAAGTGATCGCGCACAGTAGCGATAGCTGTTACCTCTTCGATTCGACAGTGTATCGTTCGACGGAACGCAACGTAGTTTCGTACAAAGTAAAATGTTTCTCGATGATATTATACTTCAATCTGATCTTCTTTTCATAAAAATCTCAGAAAAAAATATCAGATACTATTACTGATGACATTATTACCTCAAAATTGTATTTTAAACAAAAATTAAATAACTTAAAAAAGATATTCGACTTAAAACTTTCGGAATACATATTTCAAAATATTGAAAACTTGCATAATTTTTCTGAAATAAATAAAAACTATACGATTTTATAGTTTCTATGTAACATACTACTACTTGGTTAATTAAATTAATGTTGAGTCTTTCTTGATTGATCAACGGTTTCTACCTAATAATTCATAATCGAAGATCAGCAAATGAACCGTTTTATTCGTTTCTCTTTCTCTCATCGGTGAACTACGGTGAGCGCTTTTTTAATTTATGTAATTTTAACTAGAGTAGAGCAAGGTTCTTTTTCTGTATTTTTATACACGTATAACGTACTTTTGAAAGACGTGTGTGTTTTGACAATTTGTTTCTTTATTTTTCTTATTTTGTCTTTTTATGCGCACATTAAACACCGTTTATAATTTTTATCTTGGTTTGCTTTGGTGGCGGGAATATTGAAAACAAAGCAAAGCACTTAAATCAAACCGTAAAAAAAAAATGATTTTTGAATCGCGCAGTGCTTCTTCTTGCGTTAAGTTACTTTCAGTCGAAACGAATGAGGTACTCGATTAGACACACCTCTTAACAAATTTTCTTTCCCAGCAAAGAGCCTGACTTCCGCACGTATCTCCCGTCGAGAATTGAAGGAAACAACGTGATATGAACATAAACAGCAGAGAAAGACTTATATATATATAAATTTAGAACTAGTTAGAGGATACCGTTAAATTAATGCAATCCAAAGAAGAAGCGTATCTGATCCATTCCGATCTGCCGGGAAACCGTCCGCGGCGGGGTCATTGCTTATAAATATTTAGTCTTTCGAGGTACGTAGACCGTGCAGACTTCTCGCGCTCGCTCGCCTAAAATTCGTTTCGCGATTTCGCGAGAAATTGTAGCAGCGTACGACAGCCTCGGAGATGAAGTAATGTTTCTTATCTCCGAGGCTGTTGTTCGACGCGTTCGGAATTCAACAACTTGAACAAAGAAGGGATGTGCAACTTCGCGCGAACTCTCTGCGGGATTCTCTTCTTTCAAACTCCCCCGCCGGAAATCGACCGACACCGAGACACGAACGATATTAATTTTTGATCGCTCGACGATCGATCCTATCGCGGTTTCACCTCGTTCGGCTCGGCGAGTGTTTTCAACGGCGCACGAAAATTTTATCCCGAATACGAGAGGAATTTTCCTGAAACACACGCGAATGATCGATAATTTAACTTAATCGTCTTTTAAATGTGTTTCCTCTATTGCGTGCGGAATTGTTGATTCTACTTCTAAAAACATAAACGCGTTTAAACGAGAAACAAAGAATCAAACTATGAAAGTAATAGTATAGTTACATCGTAAAGAAGATAAACGCGACGTCTAAACTAGAAAAATCGACAGAAGAACGGACGAAAAATCGCAAAATTTCCTTCTGCAAAATTCCGATACCGAGAGAGAGAGAGAAGATAAGATGCACGGGATACGATAGATACATTTCTCCTTGGAATGCAATGTTGTTGCGTAGATCCAAAGTATCCCGTCGCGGAATACAAACGCCCGTCGAGACTGTATAGGATTAGCTAACCACTATAATATTAATAACCTTGTGTGTGTGAAAGGCTTACACTACACTTGGTGTCGCTATTGGTGTTGTATTTTTTGGTGTTGTACGTGGGTGGTTTTTTTCTTTTTGGACTTTCAAATAACATGGTGTAGTTCTCTCTGTCGTGAGATATAACGGAACACATGGTGCAATCGTATGTTTTTTCTTTTTAGAATTTACTCGAGTGTTATCGAGTGATTACCGTTTGCAGCATGACCAACAGTGTACGAACGTTTATTATCTACTGTACTTTCAATAAATTAAGCGCGAATGTCTCCCAAGATTAATCGTGTTTCCGTTTCCGCGATTGTGGGAAAGAGCCGCCGGAAGTCGATGCCGCCGGAAGACCGAAACGCTCGTAAGTCGATTTTCTCTATCGCCTCTTCGCTGTGACAATGTTCACTTTTTGTGTTTTACGAACTAATTTGAGACACTTTTTTTTCCTTTCCAATCGTTAATGGAAGACCGCGGGAGACGTCTTTCGACTTTTCTTGCAAAGAAACGCGCCGCAATCCTGTGAATATGGAAGAGAGCGTGTAACGCGGCAAAGAGGGTTCGTTTTTTTGTGCGTTTGACGAGAGGGACCCCATGCAAAGGCCAATTGACCCTCGCGTCGTTGAAATCATGAAGAGTTCGAACTATCACAAATTCTATGACAAGATTACAAAACTCGAGCATAAACGTTTAAATTCTAATTTAAACGTTCAATTGTTCTATTGTTAGAATTTTTTAAAAAAAGAAATGAGGAACGCGAAGACACACAGTTTTATTGAAATTCAGTGTTTTAAATATCAGATCTTCAATTCTTCAAATTGCACGATAAATAAATTTTGTCACATCTAATGAAATTCTAACGGAATATGACACGGCGTTGCGCACGAACAATGACGGAGTTTTTCGCGTCACGGACCGGAATATTCGTGTGGTTAAATCGTCTGAAAATTCGCATTTAGCGCGCGCGTCGGCACGCGTTATTGGCAAGAGACGTTGTTTGCGTCACGCATAGGCGTAGATGCGCGAAACGCGTCCTCGAATTAGCGAAACGTAGGTGGAAAAGTGAAATCCAACACCGGTCCGGACGTCGTGCGGTAAACGTCAGAGACGGTTCCGTTCAGCAATGCTGGTAAATTCGTGTCGTAAGCGAACACCGACGACGACGACGACGACGACGACAACGACGACGACGACGACGACGACGACGCCGACGACGACGACGAGCGACGACGCCGAACGTCTCAGCCAGCCATCTTGAAGCCGCGCTGGCGACGGTCCAGTCTTTATTTAGCATCACCTGTCCCCTGTGTTAGCTTCTCTCCACCCGCTACCGCTCGCAAGACAGTCCTATCGAGAGGATTCTAACGCGATTTAAAGCCGTTCTTACGAGGGCTATATCGCACCGAACCTTGTTAAAGATCTACGCTTATTTATGCTCTCATCGTTTCCGTTCGCCGCCTTTACCCGTTCGTTACACACACCCGTTCAAGTTACACCATATAAATCGAGAGTCAACAATTAGGAGAGATAACTCGAACCTTCGGGTAAAAGACATTTCCTGTCTCGACTGGACGTTTTTATCTTACATATGTATTTTTAAAATCATTTTTAAAAAATTCTGAGAAATGAATTCGTGCGAGACATCTGCAATAAGACTATAATCGAACTTCGTCTTTTTTTTTATCGCAACTTTGTGAATTAATTTAATTAACATAGTATATTATTTAATTCTCTACATTTGCATTTCTACGGAGAAAGAGCAGACGGACGGCTCAAGCGCTATCTCGGGAGAGGGGAGAAAAAAAATGCATTCTTCCTGACTCATTCGTAAAAACGTTGACTCACGTCTTCTTTGTGCGAAAAACGGAACGACTCAAACGTACGAGTACTTCATTCCCCCCGCGTCTCTCGACGCGAATAAGATCCGCGATCATTTCTTTTCGGAGATGAAACGCGCGGCGTGTTAAGGGCTCATTTCTATTTTCATTGCCGCGGCTTCCATCCACCTGTCGTCGTCGCTCTTCTGACGCAAGCCGCAACATCGCCGCGGCGCGAGACATAGACAGCGACGGGCGCTGGTTCTGTATCGCATTTACATAAATACATTGAGGCCACGTTCTAAGCTTGCATTTCGAGCTTTTGAAACGCGTGTAAATTCGGACAGGATATGAAATTTTAGAACCGCGCCGGAATAGAGACCTGAATTATATCTTCAAATGCTTTGTTAATAGCGTTCGGAAGATTAATTTCTCCCCCTGGGGGATGTGAATTTACTATCGTCCATCTGACCTCGTCTCATCTTGTGTCTCTTACGTTTGCGAGACAATAGTAACATACTTGTTTCTTTTTTTCACACTTTGCAATTAAAAAGTTTCTATTCGCGTCTATATCTCTGATTTTAGAGAAAACAATTCTCAGTCGAAACGTATGTACATTGTTTTTTGTTTTTTCAACCGAAAGTGGAACTTGTCTTCTTCGCGCGACACATGTCGCCGAAGTTCCAGATTCGTATTCGTTTGCCGAATCGTATTTTTGGCAGAGATCCGCCGACGCGCGTACTAAGAACAATTAAGTCGTCGTGGCACCACCCTTCGCAGCCACCATTGGTCCGGCTCGCTTTTCAAGGATTGGCAGATCATCCCATTGGATTATCCACGGCGCCGGCGCTCGCACAATCCGTGCTCTCTGCGCATCGGCATACAGTCATGTTGTAACTACACGTACAAACAACCCGCGTCGCGCACACATGCGCGTGCACAAGTGCGTCGCGCAGGTGATACCGACACACATAATGTACGTGCACACACACACACATCTACACGTACACATTTAGTCCGTCACGCGGAAATGCGATCGTAGATGATTATCGGGCCACCACGTGCCGCCGCTGCATCCGCACACGTGTGAAAACTGACCGCGGCGCATTTCGTGACACACCGCCCACTCGCGGATATATGTGGAAGAAAAATGCGCGATATAGTTCATCCGAACGAAATAGAAATATCGCTGATTCATGAGTGACTTGCGAAGAATATTCCGAGATCGTCGAAGGATTAACTAGTATTTAGATCTTCTTTGAGAAAAAAAGAGAGAGAGAGAGAGAGAGAGAGTTCGTCATATATTTCTACAAATGTACAAAAGAGTAGCAAGATATCGGTTACTGGATCAGAAATCCTTCACGTCGTAGCGTGCGGCGCGAGGTGTTCGGTGGTTTCCGCTCCGCTAACGCGCGCTTCCGCTTCATCGTTCTCATCGCTAACGATCGTTCTATAATCACACAAGGGTCGTGGGCGGCCCGCACGCACAAATTAATGGGGCTGATTGAACAACCTCCAAGTTGAGTTTATCCCTCGTAAGTTGCGTCAGTATGCGTGTTGGTGGCGCACGCGGGCAAAAGTTCGGAAGATCCTAATCGCGGTGCGCGGCCACTTTGTGTCGGAAGCCGAGGGTGGTCACGAAGGGTTGATACCGAGACAGTGTCTTTGTGACACTGTGCGGGATCGCGTTTCGTCGGTTGTTTTTATGGTCAGCCATTTTAAAATGCAAAGAAGAATTTTTTTTTCCAGCGAATTGCCACTATCGATTATTCGGAGACTTAGCGTTATTTTTTTTAAATACTGCAAGCATGACGCGCGCGCGCGCGCGCTCTCTCTTTCTCGCGGAAATCGCCCGGGAATAATGCGCGACGTGCATTATTAATTTTTTGTCTGTTCGTTATGTTACATCGATCGTGTAAAAGGTCGCGTCGCGAATGTATCGCCGTCAACGTGGTTCTTCATTGTGGAAATTATGCGTCCATTAAAACCGACCGCCCCGTTTCCGCACGAAGGTCTCAAGGACGAAAGGAAGGATGATATTTCGTGAACGTGTGTATTATAAAACGCTCGCGCGTTTGTGGGTAATTTTTGAATTTTTAAAATGTCTTTTCGAGAAGTCAAATTTTACAACAGAGCCGAAAGTTCGTCACGCGATATTCGCTTTCTTTGATGATGAACAATAGGTTATCAGTGAATGTTTGACGTGAATTTTATTTGATTTACAATTATTAGTCTAAACAATTGGAGCGCAACTATTATTTTTTTTAGTTCAATCCTTAGAGCTCGCTATAGCTCTTTGACATTTTATACGTACAACGCGTCGATGATATACGACTGCAATTAGCACGCCTTGCCTTTACGTTTTCTTATCGCAAATGTAGCGAAATCGATCGGCGTGTCTCGCGATCAATTATCGGTCCATCTTTTATTACCAGACCTATTTGCGCGCGACCACTGAAATTCGTCGGATACGACCACCAACCGGTTCGTATGCGATGTCGTATCGTGTCAAAAAATCTGATTGGCCGCGCCGATACCGCGCGCGTATTAATGTTTCAATCTCGTAACTCACATTTCTGTCTTTGTTAATAAATCCTGGGGAAATCACGTTATTACCAAGTTGGCAATTAATTTTCCAACGATAAACCCGGCGCTTTATCTTTCTATCGAGTCGATCGAAGTCATTTTCGACAGGATCCGCGAAATTGTGTTTCTATCAATTATACCGATTTCCGCGAGAAAGACACGCGCGATGTAACATGCAACAGACTGGCGGATAATATGTTTTCTTACTCCCTCGTACGATGTGCGAACGATCTATAAAACACTTCCTCGATACTGCGTTTTTATACGTATTGACGCTATTAATATCGTAGCTAGTGTCGCGTTCGTTTCTTCTCTGACGTAGTATGTACAATTATATCGGAACAAAAAAACAGATCTTTGTTCGCAATAAAAAAGAAACAGTAAGATAAAAACAAATTTACAGCGATGCCGCGGGATTTATTTATATTTTCTTACGCGATATTTCTCGACACGAGGTTTCCTCAAGTTGCATACTTCGCGCTCCACTCGTGTGCGAAAGAAATAACGCAACTGGAGGCAATTGGGATTGAAAATCGCTAGCTAAACGGCGAGGACGGACTCATCGGTCTGGAAACACACGTGGAGAAACGAGGAGAGCGAGCAGAATGGAACACGCAGGAATGGAAAAGTGGGGTTGAGGACACGCGAGCCATCCATAATGCACGTACCTCAGCCGCGATGCGACCGACAGATAAATTCGTATGGAAAATGGAGGAACAAAAAAAAAAAAAAAAAAACTAACGCGATGGAAAAGCAAGACCCCCGTACGAAGAAGGGGAACCGCGTCGCGTTCGCGCGTTATCGTGCCTATCGTGTGACTTCGCGTCCGGAGTTTTTGCTTCCTTACCGCGCGCTATATCGAACGTTTGTTGCAATCTGGGGAGATACTTCTGACTTAATAGTAAAATTGAAAAATTAACTTAAGACAAAATTGAACAAGAAAAATAAATCAAAATGAGTTAAATAATAAGATGAATCAAAAATTCGGCATGAACGAGGAAAGAGAACAGAAGCGAGATATTTTTGCAACCGTCTAACTAAATCTTCGGTATCTGCACACTCCGAACGTTGAGAAGTTCAGCAAGTGGCTGACAATCTTTCACGTTCGTAAAATTGGCAACGGTCCTATTAATTTATGTTTGTTTGCGCGAAAAGATCGAATACCGGGACGCGTTGCGTTTCATTTATCGCGACACGCTTTTGTTACTTTTGTTCTCTCTTCTTTCTGTGTAAATCTTGTCCATCCGTTGATGACAGTAACGCGTCGAAGCAGTTTGGCGGTGAATTTGTCGAATATATTAGACATTAACGAAGCGCGACAAAATTCACGACTGAAATATAGCAAGAGAAAAGAAAAGAAACGCGATGTCATTATATAAAATTTTCTTCCTTTGCGCTTCTCGACCCTCTTGTTACACTTCACTGCGCCAAGGTCGTCGATGTTATCTTTTTTTTTTTTTTTTTGCGCAGATGTGCTCGAGTTTCCCTTATTCAGATGTGGAAAAAACATTATTATAATTAATTATTGTTATTACGAGAAAATGATAATTTGCATTGACGAACGTTGCACAGAAAGAAAGAGAGAGAGAGAGAGAGAGGGAGTGCGCATCTTCCCTCTACCTCGCGCCTAAAAGAACATTCATCTTTGTTGCACGCCCCGGAACGTTTCCTCCTCCCTCGCGGACACGCAATTCGCCTTCTCCATGCAAATCGCGACGCGAGTCCGGCACCGGATTCTCGCTTGCTCGGAACCAACTCGGGTGATGTGCAAGATAAAAAAGTGCCGCCCATCCGCAATGCGACGTCGCGTTATATAGCGCGCAACGGACGTCGCAGACATGTGCCGTCGCTTCTTCTATTCCATTTTATCAATTTCGCTCCGTCCCTCGCGTCATGTAATGTTCATCGACCCGCCGTGCTCATCCATCCTGGATGACAGTTCCGATTCAAGGTCGTCGATTCTACGACCGTATTCTCTCCCGCCCCCTCGTTGCAGCACACGCGATTGCCGACTTGCTCGTTCGAGAAACTGAAGCGCGCGACACGCGCTTGTCGAAGCCGCTCTCGATTGCTGATGATTGCGCGATAATGGTCAACCGAGGGCACCAATCCGACCGACGCGTACGGAGCTTCTGCCGTTTCGAAGCCGCAGGACGACATATTGATTTCCCTTCGCAGACTGGACACTGGCTATTATCGATCCGCTAAAAAGTTCAGGGCTGTCCCCGGGAAAGAGGTCGGGCTCTCTCCTCTTCGACGTCTCCCCGAGACTCCTCGGAATCGCTCTTTAATCGGTCGTGAATTCGGAATACGATAGTCCCCGATCGCTCGATTCTTTATTGATTTTACCTGTGTGTGACGTTTGCGCTCGCAAATTATTGCAGCTCTTATATTGGGATACATATTGTACACACCAATCCACAATACTCGCCTGTGAATTTCGAACAATTTGGTAAATTTATCGCCTGTATTTTTTATGTATTCGCAGAATGCACGTCGAACGATAGGAAACAATTGCGAATCGGTGAACAAATTTCGCGGATGCGATCGACGAACGCTCGCCAATCGGCGGAGATCTTCCGCGCGTTATTGTTTGAGGGAAGTAGAGAAAAGCAAAGAGTAAAATAAAAGAGAGAGAGAGAGAAAGAAAAAAGGGAGACAGAGGCACTGCTCGTGAGAGATGTATTATCTATTTTTTTTCTCTTCTTTTCTCACACAAGGAACACGTTTCGAGACGTCTCGTGTCGATTTGCCTGTAATTTGGACACTTATCTTAGAGTTGCTTAAAAACTACACGACGTCTTTCTTCTCTTTTTCGAATGCGCTTCGAAGTCGCAGATTTAGGGGATGCAACCAACCTCTTCTCGATTGTAACCTTAGCAGACATATCCGACGAAAGTCGAATATGTCTGATTAAAGAAACATTATATAATGCGTAACAAATGATGATGCACACATGCATGAATGCATGCGAGTCAACAACAATGCTTGTCCTCGTCGTTTGCAATGACGTGCGAAACGTAACGAGCAAGTTTATTCAATAGAGTGGCGCGCAAACGCACATGTACTTATTGTGCAAAAGCGCGCGTTACGATATTGATTTTTTTTTTTCATTTATTTTTTTGTTTTACTTAAATAAAATTGAAAATTTTATTATCTAGTACATCTTTTTTATCTCACAAATACAACCAAAAAAATTTTATGATTTATTGCTGTTTCAGCTTTTAAGTAAATTTGTTTTCAAAATCTCAAAATTGTCCCCTAAAACTGCAATTTTTTTTCTTTTCTCTCAGAGAATGTGTCCTTTATTTTAAGCTGCTCTACATCCAAAAAGACCGGCAAAATGCGAAGAGAGCAAACTCTCGAGACGTTTCCTTAGATCTGTGAATTTAGGTACTAACGTTGGTGTTAGATAATCGTGTGCCGTGTGCCGAGAAGTATTTATATTTCGTCACCTACATACACGTTTGTCGTTGGTTTGCTGTTGTTTGGCAACACATGAAAGACTTTTTCTTGGATTGTTGCGTACGTTTTTTCCGCCTTTATTATTGATACCACAGTGAGAGCAACATTTTATCGTTTTACTTTTTTGTTCACACCGACTTACTTCCGTCTGCTCCTTTCCCTCCAATGAGATGTCCCGAACGAACACACGTATCCACACGCACATACTCACACAAATAAACCGTGCATACTGATATTAATCAATGACGCGGAAACAGTATTGTTTGTTTTAAATAATAACACGAATATTAGAAATTCAGATGTAGATTAAAAATTGTTGAAATAAAAAAACACCACAGTATTTTATTTAAGATAGTGAAGAATAAAATCTAACGTACTAGGAGTGATGCTGGTACGACTTTTTTGTTATTAATAACATTAATTGGATTGCGCATCTATTTATATGCAAGTGTTACAAGTGACACGATCAGAATGCACTCGAAAGGCACGCATCTGTGTACATACACACACACACATACACACACGTAATATCTATATTAGAGACGAGGCGAGTCTCTCTCGGTGAAAACGAATTCGATGCTACCGAATACGAAGTCTTTCCCGGTGAAAAGTTGATTTGAAAAACTTACTTGTAAAAAAAATTAATAAATTTTAATAGATTATGCCTCAAAAATACACGGGTATAAAAGCAGTTCGAACAATTAATCTTAAATCGCACGTTAACAGAGTTTTAATTCCCGTCTCTTATAATTATCGAGATATTTAATCTTGCAAATTCGCGCGGATGATTTGAAATTTGCGCTGAGGAAAATCGACTCGATTTGGCGGGAATTTGTAGCTAAGAGAAACACATCTTACAGGACTTTGTTCCGCGTATGTTCCGCGTATTACAACACATGCAAAAAAACATCAAATAATATATACGGAAAAGGAAGACACACACACACACACACACACACATACACACGATTTTTGAACGGAGAACCGCAACTCGTACGTTACTTCGCGTACGCGAAGATCGATTGAAGAGAACTCGGTCCCTCGCTCGCTCTGCCGTTTTGGTGTTGCGTGCTTTTGGTGTTGGTAGAGAGCTGTTCGAGAGCGAAAGACCGTCAAGCCGGGAATTTTCTTGTAACACGAAACGCAATAAAGAAAGTTTGTTTTCCGCCGCGTGCTTCCGACGGGCTTCTGGCACACTCTCTGGCGTGTCGATGAAATCGGCAATGTAACAAACGCGTGAACTCGTCCTCGTCGAGTTTGTAATTGATCGTCGTTTCGTATCCGCGGCTTCTTAAAGACAATCGAAATACCGACGATTGTTCGAATTATTCAATTCAATCGACAATCAACATCTTCGCAAACAAAATACATTGTTACACGCACACAAAAAAGAAAACTTTTACACACTTACATACATTTAACACGCGAGCATTTATTCGCTACGCATTACCCCTCGTTCCTTCCCAATTCCGTCACGTTCCACAAAATAAGAGAAATATACAATCGAAGCGAACGGAACCCATGAGATTTATATTTTTCTTGTTACATCTTCCGAATTGTCATGTTATCTGATGGCTTCCGATCGCTTCACAGGTGTTGTTTGTGAATATTGTTTCTGAAATCAGTCGGCGTTTTTTCTCTGTACGTACCAACTCATTTATCAAACAATTAATTTACTGTAACAACTTGAAATATTTTTGAAGCGCGTAAATACATTAGAATATATTTTGACAGCTGACTTAATGTTATTACAGATAGTGAAAAAATTGCGAGATCTCACGTGAAAACGACTCTTGCAAAAAACGTAATTTTTAGCTTGCTTTGTTCAGATAGAAAATCGCTCTGTTATTGGTACACACGCCGCCAATCAATTCACAAACATTCGCCTTTAATTAGAATCTTCTTCGAGTGTCGCTGCGTGCGACGGAGTGCCGCCGTTAAACAGTCCCGTAACTAATAAAACGTTGCTTCTCAATTTTGCAGAGTACCACCGGGCTATGTGTACCAATCGCCTTACCTGGCGGCCGCAGCGCCAGGTGGCCTGGTGCCTCTTCCGGCGACGCAGTTGAGCCACGCAGCCGCTGTCGCGGCGGCTTCGCAGTTCTACGAGTACCAGAACGCAGCGGCCGCCGCGACCTACCCTGGCACGTCCTACAACTTCGCTGAGGCATATCCGTACACCACCGCAGCCGCGGCTGGTACGTGTCTGAATACAGTCCAGAGCAAGGGCGGTAGTAACAACTTTCCGATAAACCATCACCAACAACAACAGAACCAACAACAGCAAAACAGTCCTGTAGCGACGTTGGCTCATCAGCAGCGGTTGGAGAAAGCTCTCTTACCGCAAGTTCTGCCGTCCGTGCTACGTGACTACGGTAGAAACTCTCAATGATAGAGAAATGAGAGAAAAAGGGAGAGTGAAGGGAGTGGCGCTCTCTGCACTTTCCTTCCGGGGATGTCCGTAGTGCTTTTTTTATATTCAAAGGCACGGTTCCCATAGGATCTGGTTCTCGTTGTTGTTTTTTTTTTTTTTTTTTTATACAGAGGGTAGAAATATACATACATATATTTCCATATACACACACAGCACAATACGATGGGAATTGTATCGGGGAGAAACGCGATGTGTAACAAAAGCCGCGCATCAAGTTGTAACACGGTTAAGGGGAATAATAAATACTGATCTCGCAGATATAATTGTCCGCGAAACTGTGACACTGGGCGGAGATGCAACGAAAATGTTGTTTATCCTGTATGTCCTGTTTCGCGCGTTGTCCAATATAAAATCTTTTCGGGTATTTCCTGCTGGATCCTTCGTGGGAACCTTGCTACATCTTTTATGTTGGTACACAGTCCGTTTCCTTTCACCTTCATTCATCGAACTTTTGCAATTATTGTGTTAACGACGTTGGAAATTTCTTTTATAAATCAATAAAGTAACGGAGACAAAAAATTGTCAAAAAAACAATAACTGTAACATTTAATTAGAAAACAACGTCCCATTTCGCAATAATAAATCTTTTTTTATTTTATTTATTGTTTTATTTCTTACATGTCTTTTATTATATAATTGAACGCGCGAGAAATCTTCGCTGTTCGACGCGTAGTCGAACGGTGGAAGATTAACAAAGAAAGCAAAGTTTTGCATGTGCTTTTTGAATTGTACATTGATGCATAATACATTGATCATCAGTCTAATGCGCTGTCTGTGGTGATGGTGGCGGTGGTTTCGGGATAAGTGATGGTGAAAACTGATTTACTTCGGTCTTAAATATCAAGAATGAACGGCATTCGTGAAAAAAAGCTGAAGTACAAGATAACCGAAAAGAAAATTTTTCACTTTACAATGCGCACAAATTGCTTACGTATATACTTTTATACGTATATGCTTTTCTTATTTATTTATTAGTGAACGATATGTTTGCTTCGAAAAATGCAATTTACTGTAAATTCTTATGTCTCTTTTGCGTAAAGAACTTTTTTTTGGTAGAACTTTTTTTTATTAAAAAAAAATGTTATCGCTTAATATTATATGACGATATATCGCGATGCTTGTAATGTGGCTTTTTGTTTTGCATGTGCATATATACTTGAATGAAATAATTTTTTGTTTTTTTTTAGCTAACGCGGCAGCGGCTGGTTATGTAGCGCCGTATACGTACGCTACGTTGCCAGGTGCTGCGGGTCTGCCAGCAGCAGCGGCGGCAGCAGCAACGGCAGCTGGAGCAGCATTCCCAGGCTTGCCGTACCAGACAACACCTCAGGAGGCCAGATTGCAATAAAAGAGAGCTTCGATCAGTAGAAAACCACCTATGGATGGTTTGTAATTCAAGCCTTCTTAAGAAGCGAGCTGCAACGAGGCATTCGGGTCTTCCCGATTGTCGTTATCAGGGATCGGCTCATCAGCTTCTCTCCGTTTAGCTGTTCTTCGAGATTTCTATGTTCCTGTTTATGTCTCGCGAAAATGTTGATGTATGTTTTTGAGAACTGCAAACAAAAAACAAGCAAAAACGATAGTAAAAAGATGAAAACCATGAATTTGATCATGAAATCGTTGATTCGCAACATCTCGCTAAACTCTACATACAACTCAACTCTACGATATCTATATCTTCCTCTTCCTTTGTGTCGCCTGTTCTTAACCCTTCCTGTTCACGTTTTTCCACGAGACATCGGCGCGTTCTACGACCAATCGTGTGAAATTTTAGAAAAGAAACTACGTTAGAATTAATAATTATATAAAGAGAGATGAGCTTGTGTGCATAACAAAAAAGTGATTTTTAATATTCAGAGAAATTGAGAACCGAAAGAATAAACAATTAGATTCGGTTAAATATTTTTAGACCCGTTGGAAAATATGTGCGCAAAAATAAAATAATTCAAGGCTTTTAGGCACAACTTTATTTTCTAGCGTCTCTGTGAGATTTATATTTCGGAATATTATCTGTTTACAATGAAATTAATGTAACGAAAAAATAAACGCGTTTTATTTAGCGTATACAGATCTTAAGTCTCCTAGATAATCGCAGATGTAATTGTCTTGAAAGGATAACTTCAGAAGCTAGAATATATTCGCCTAAAATTGCTGCAACTCACGTTAAAAATAAATAAGATTTTTCCATAAATCCGCTTTTTTTTAATATGCAGAATACATCCGAAAACTCATTTTGTTAGCATTTTGCCTTAATAAATGCGATATACAATCCAATGTCGTATGTTTCTGGCTTGTGATTGCAAGTTTCAGACACAGATAACTGTTCTCGAATCTCAAGCTCGAACATTCATTTGTTCGAACTCGAGCTTGAAAGCATTAATCGAACAGCTCGAGGCTGTAAAAAACTTTGACAACTGTTTTGTAAATTGAGTGCACGGGCATATAAAGTCGGAAAACAATTTAATGAACAAAATCAGAAGAGAGTAGCGTTCAAATATCACGAATTGATCGAATAAAGTTCGAACTAATTGTTCAAAAATATTTTTACTTCAAAATATTCACTCAATAAAAATAATTTGAGCGTGCAATTTGTGCGAATCTGTTGTCCCGGTGTTTCTAGCAAAAAGTAAGCCCTATGTAACAACTGATATAGACTTACTAATTTACTATAATAGTTCTAAGCTACCATAAGCTGCAAAAATTATATTGTTTACGAATATGCTCTATCGAATTTTACCGAAAATTGCAGCAATTTTAGATGTTGATAGCTTCTAAACAAATCAAGCAAATTCAACGATTTCTGCGTGAGCTTAACATCATTATTGAAGACAAGTGTGAATTTTCGGAATCGACTAGCGAATATATTTATTAGTTTCGATCTTTAACTAGAAAATATTTATATAATTTCGGTATCTATTAGAGAATATTTATATAGCTGCGACATTTTAGATAAATTTTAAGTAAATTATATATAATAAATACCTAACGATATGTAGAGTAGTAGATTTTATAGTTTTATAAGTTGTCAAGCGGTTTTCTTGCAAAACCAGCAGTCTGATTGAGGCGATACGAATTTTTATGATAGGTATTATTTATTCTCTTAAAAAAAAAAATACACTACGTTTAAAGGCGCGCGTTTTAACTTAGAACAACTTTCAAATACATATATTATATTATATATATATATATATATATATATGTATATATATGTATACATATATATTTATACACACGTAGAGAGAATACGTTCAATAAGATATATCTTCCAAAGTACATGTTTACATGATATTCTATGCGCACTGCTTCTTATTATTTTGGCTCTCCAGAGAAAACATGAGTTTACTTTTATATATTACAAGCTATGAAATATTATACAAATCACTATTTGGGACTTATTAGCTCATTTAGAATTTCAAGCCACATTAGAGGGTCAAAAAAAAAAAAAAAAAAAAAAAAAAAAAAAAAAAAAAAAAAAAAATCTAGCCGCAGTGGCCTTTAATCGCGCATCAGCGAAACAACGAAGTGTCTTACTTTTTAGAGGCCTTGTTGTGTCATTTAATAAATTTTAATTAAAAAAAAAATATTAACCAAGTTTGTCGCAAATTATCACGGAGGCAAACACGGAGATAAGAACAAGCGAACGATTGGATCTAATTATCTGTTTTTAATGATATAATAACGAGTAAATTTGACGACTTTACTGAAACGAATTTAAAGATTTCTTATCTCTCTTTTTCTTTTTGAAAAAAACAAAACCTTTTCGACGATAAATATATTAACGAAAAAACGTGTATGTTTTGGAAATTTGTATTACTTTGTTTTTTTACACATCGTTAGCGACAATCTCTTACACGACGCACGATCTAATTTAATCTTCTTATATTCGAAGAATGTACGTTCGTCTACTTGTAATAATCTAGTGCCTTAATTAGCACAAGTCGGGTAGTCGTGCGCGACTACCAAATATGTTTTTTTACGACTACATAGATATACTAGTCAGCGATTCGTTAGTGCGCAACGTTCGTTATACACGTTTTAACGCACGACGCCGCTAACTCGTGTAAAGAATTGAGGCTCAACGAAAGGGTGCGGAGCTATTAAAGGAAATAATATCAAAATGTCAATCAATAGGTAGAATCGGTGTTACCGAGGTGTCGTTGAGAAGGGTGACCGTCTAGTCCTAAACCCTTTCGAACCTTAACAGGTTAACTCGATTAGATTAACTCGATTTATTAGCGATATAAATAGATTCGTATAAGTATAAATTCGTAAAGATCGAATCTTAGTTACGAAAACCAAAAGCGAGAAGCGTCTGTAAAAAGTTAGAAAAACAATGAGACTTTAGAAAAGTAGCGCTTATTACTTAAGTAGCGTATTATTACACATTACATATGAAGTAATGGAAAACTACATTATTATTATTTTATTATTATTACTATACAGTACATATTACATTATTACATTTACAAATTTACATTATTATTATTATATTACTATTATTACTATTATTATTATATTATTGTCATTATTATTAGTTGTATACGTTATTTTGGTTATGTACTTAACAAAAAGAACTGGAGAGAAATGGAGAATTTGTTATAGAAAAACAAGTTGCGAAGCTCTTCCATTGTACAAGTGCGAAGAGAGAGGATAACAAGTAGAGAAAACACAACGCGATGAAGAAGAACTCAAGAAAATGTATATCCTCATTAGGGATGTGCGCGAGTACATGTCTTGACTTCTATAGGATTATTATATATGTATATAAGCTTACTTATTACGTATAAATATAAGTTGTAATATACACCTATTGCCTGTTATCTTCAATATGATATTAATATACGTTCTATTAATTAAATTCACATGCCGAAAACAAATATATTGTCATTAAGAGAAAAAAACACGCATTTTGTTTTCTTTTCTCCGGTCCGCGACATGTGTCTCTTACATGTACCGACTATATATGATACATCGGTAAAAATATACAAATGTGGAAATGAATATATTTTTACATCGGTAAAAAATATATAATTATAGAAATAATTTGTGGGATGTATAAGACAAATATATATTTCGTATGGTCTTCATTAACCACGTTAAAGAAACGACAGACTGCGCTTCTTCAATTTGCGCCACACTTGTTTCGTCAGACGGGACTTCGCGCCGTCGACGGGATATCTTCGGCATCGTTGTTTTTGGCGACTAAAGATAAATCTAATGGTCTCGCGCGACGATTCGCAAAAACAAACAAAAAGGGAAAGAACCGCCCTCGTCGCGGCAGCGTAACAACGACGTGCAAAAATAACCGACTCGTGCATTGCTGCCGATGACACGACGCGACGAACCCGGCACTGCCTCTTTGTTCGCGACTTCATGATGAAATTAACGACAGAACAGAATGTAATACTATCTCAAATGAGAATATCGCATACTCTTAGGTACATTGTTTGAAATACGAATTTAAATGCAGCTTATATTATTTTACACCGTATTTTACAAAAATACAACGCGAGAAATTGGGACGCCTTAAAGCGAAAAAAAACCTCGGAAGCTTTGGCGCAAGTAGCTTCCAAGTACAATTCCATATATTCCGACTTTACATTTTAGTTGATGTAACGCGAGTTACATTGTTTTCGTATTGTATTGAGAAACGCAATATGTTTCTGCCAGATTTTTGCTGCGAACCTCGAGCGCGTTGTTCCATCGAAAGAAATAGCTGGTACATATGGCTTCTCGTCGTCGGAGAAAGAGCTGTGCGCATCTTTTAGCACGGATCGCAACCGTGAGATGAGCCTGCGCTACCCTGTGATCCCAGGAACCCGACACACTCAGGTGCTGTTGGAACGTCGGTTGATAAGATGTCAGCACCGGTGTCCGATTGGCGGTGTCCTTTGAATGACGTTCCGCTTATCATTCGATTTGATAGAGAAATAGTAGGGGAGCGTGTTGCCATTGACATACGAACGAGCTCAGTTATCTCGCGTTTATCCACGCAAAGTAGAGCGCCCGCTACAACGCGTGGTGATTTCCGAGGCTACCCGGTAGAGACGAACAGCCGTCTCGGCGAGCGAGGAAAGACTTTGAGGATCGCGGTATCCAGGTATCGCGGCCCGGAAGTCCCTCCTGTGTGTCCATTAAGAGTCTAAGGTCAAGGTGAGAATGCAACGTAAAGAATTTTCGCGTATCTTTAAAATCCGAAATAAACAAGGACTTTTTGCAGTAATTAACAAATTAATATATAAATATTTGCCCATATATATAAGTGCATAGTTATTTTTAAAAAATGAGCTTACATGGCTGTAAATTTCATAATAAAAATATAAATTTAAATTTAACACTTTTTCAGTAACGTTAATTCTATTGCAAAAAAATAATTTACTAAAAAATGAGAATTAAATATTTGCAATTATCTAATTGTCAATGTTACGTCAATAGGTAGACAATTATATAATACCAACTTTTTTTCTGACTACACTAGAGATAATAGATTGTTAATCTTTTTATCATTAAAAGAATATTCTCTCACATCTTACAATTAGATAGAATAATCACAGAGATTCCACATAATTGTGTGCATTACTTCGAACGTGCGTTCTTTTGTATGAGGAATATCCAGAAGTAGCAAAACGGAAGTAATAACCGACACTTCAGATTAGCGTCTGTCTTTGAATTGATGTGTATCTGTGTGTGTGTGTGTTTGAGAAAACTCGTGCTTGGAGGAATAAATTATGATTACGTAATGTATCTCGGATACACAGAAAAACGAGGGTAATGACTAACGCAGGTATTTTAAATGTAACAATATTCGGAACTCCGAAATTAATAAGATGACAACATATACGTTCTCGAGATGAAGCAATTCTTTTCGGCTATTGTTTCTGTGTTGAAACGTATCTGATATATATACGAAAACGGATATTCTTTTATCGACGTTATTAGGAAATTTTGCGGAATGCTTTTTATCGGTTTTTTATTAACGCGGAAAAACCATGTGTAAGATTTGTTCGAGCAATTTATTGACGCGCGATAAGATTTGAATGGAGTTTGCAGATTACATTGAGGGTAGGCGGGCGATATTTCGTAAACACACATGATTGTTATTGCGAGTGGCGTAAAAAGTTCAAGTGTAACACTTTCGTAAAAAAAAAAAAAGAGTTTAAGTGTGACACTTTGCGCGCACAATTTTAATGCATTGACTGTGCTTTTTGTTTTAGACACATTGATTGAAGTAATTACAAGTACAAAATATTACATTTGTCCTTGAATGTTATATAAAGCCAGTAACTCGTACGCGTTTCGTAAACATAAATGAACCATACGGAGCATTCAGACTGCAGTCTGACCTCATTGTATTAACGATATGGCTCGCTAAACCATTTTTCTCTTGAGACAAGCGACGTTTGTATGGAAAAAAAAAAACAGAAATGCACAAACACCATTGAAGTAAAATTAAGCGAAAAATCGCAAAGATAATCGTTCATCGCTTCACTCACGTGTTTCGTTTGCAAACACGGGCGCGTTGCAAGCAGCAGCGAGATTTAAATCTGCGTTTAAAAAAAATAAATGCATTAGTGCGTCACTATAAATGCATAAGACCTTCTTCTACTTTTGCAGAATACGCGAGATTTATCATTAACTGTTAAACGTTTTATTGGGGAAGATAACGTGTCTTATCACACGTGTCTCACATGTGATTGCATTTTTCTACTCGAACGCAATGTACTTAACGAATTGCTGGTATACGCGCGTTGGAAAGTAAGCGCTTCGGCCACGTCAAATCCGTCAACCACGTGCGAAACGTCACGAAAAAAATCGCGTCCTCACCTTCCGACGATTATTACACCGTCGGATATTTATGTACGTCTGTAGATCTCGCGTAAACGCAAGTCATTCTCCGAGACATCCGTTATCACGAGAACAACGCATTGTTGTCTCGCTAAATGTTCTCGCACTCTATGCGCGTCGACTTAAGTAATGATGCCGCGAAACTCTTATCGCGATGCCTTGTTCTCCGAAACTCCTTGTCGAAGTAAAATGGGATACAGTCGGAGACCAATCTGTCAAGATTGACGAGAATCGCCTCGGAACAGAAACTCAAGAATCGCGTATGTTTTTGCTTTGAGAGAATTTTTATCGTTTCGAATACATGGTTCATCTTTTTATCTCACTTTTTTCCTCTCTTCGTGATAACAAAAAATTTCTTGTATTAATATCCCGTGATACATCGATTCCGATTCTATTTATAATACAAATTTTCTAAAGTAATATGTGTATGTAATTGCGCGCGCAATTTTATACATGTATGTTTTTATATATACATGTATATATAAAAACACACAATTGTATATGTACGCAACATTCTTCACTTAAAGATAACCACATTTTTAATGACGAAATCACGCGCAATAAAATTGATCTGTCTCAAGGCTACCGAAGATATGAGCGAGAACTGCGGATTATGCGGGATTCATCCCAGGTGGTTACGGAATCGGGCCACTCCGAAAAACTTCATCGCAGTCTATGGTTTGCTGGGAACCGTCCAGGCGATGGCGTTCATCTACATCGTCGTTACCTTGACGACTCTGGAGAAAAGATTCAAAATACCCGGACGTACAACTGGTAAGTCTCGCCCTCTTTTCTATAATCGCCGTATATGTACGTTATACGTAACGTCACGTTAATGCGACTGTATGCTTTTTATTTTGACAAGGATAATAGTTAAATATATACGCGTATTATATTTACAAGCAGACCAGTGCGACTTCGCGCAATTAGAATTGCGGCCGAACGGATAATTAGCCTCGTTATGTGGCGCTGAACGCCGTCATTTTTGACAGAGACTCAGAAACGTGGGAGAAATTTATGCGCGTTCGAGCGTCTCGCGTTTTACATCTCGACGCTCACACGGCGGCACTTGGCGAACGTGTCATCTCATCTTATAATCGTCTTCAGCCTCGGTTTCCATTGCCGGCAAAGCCGAGAGTATAGTCGGGAGCATCCGCGGGTATACTCTCGCGCGTTTAAAAGCGCTCGTACTTGCACACGCACGAATCGCGTTTCCGTGTGCGTTTATCTAGTAGGTAAGTAGTGTGTCGCAATCATAGAAGTGACAAATCTGTCATCGTACAACGAGCGCTGCACATGCTCTGAACAACGAAGACGCGCGAATATACATTACACACACGATTTCGTGTCTTGATCGCGACACTCAAAATCTCGATTTATTTTACGAACGAAAACTAAGTTTTATAATTCAAAAGAAATACATTTTGTGCACAATTTTAGCTGAATAAAAAGAACGACGAAGTTGAATAAGAGAATCTAACACAATATATGTAAAATAACTAATTTCTTTTATGTGTAACTATAAACAATATATCATTTTTTTACATATAAGAAAAAATTTATAAGAATATATTTTTGATAGAAAATATGTATGTAGTTTTTTAAAATATTTTTTTATATATTTTTGTAAACAGAGTTCTCAAAAGATTCATACTGAAAAATCTGTTTTGATCGTCTTACTAGTGGCTAATTAATTATAGTTATTTGCTAATTAAAGCAAAATGAGATAAGGTTAATCTCTTGTTTATGAGGAATTGCGTGCTAAGAGACAATTCATTCTTATTACAAATATTGAGCGTTGCTTCGATTGTGCAAAATCATCTACTGAATTTTTCACTTTAATTAGAAACATTTTACTAAAAACGCTTTCAAATTAAAGCGTTATGACACTTTCTATTTTCTGTCGTATCACACATGTGTGCGAACAATGACAAAAATCTAATCTGTGAATATTAGTCATTTTACTATATATTAATTAGAGAATGTTGACACGATGAATTCGCACACGTGTTACAAGTGTGATATTACACACATATATTATGTTACATCATATTATATTACAATTACGATATTGCGGTTTTTCACGTATAAGACAAATGATTTCAGTATCGTCAAGCGATCGATATATATTTACGTATACATCTGTCGACAGTCTATCTGATATCAGATAACGCGATATATTCTTTAACATATCAGTATTTTATATCGAAGAAAAAAAAAGACAAACGCGCGTCCGAAGAATACATACGCACTTAATGACCTTGGCAATTTGAGTATTCGTAAATGAATCTTTTTATCGCTCGATCTTATTTTACGACAGGTTTGATACTTTCGGGTAACGAGATCTCGCAAATATTTTCCCTGATCTTGACTTATTACGGAGGGTCCAGTCATCGGCCGAGATGGATCGCGGTTGGTGTCGGCTTGAGCGGGTTGTCCTGCCTCGTGCTGGCGATACCGCATTTCATATACGGCCCCGGGAAAGACGCGTTGGCGCTGACGAAGGAATATCTGGATCAGACACTGCTGAACACGACCGTGTCGAACGATCTTCCGCTTTGTCCGCGCACGTATGAGCCGAAATACTGCGACCCCGAGACTGTAATGAGCGTGAGTCTCATTCCCCGATTACTAGTCTTCATATCCCAATTCATCCTCGGAATCGGAACTACGCTTTATTACGGCCTGGGACAGACGTATTTGGACGACAACACGAAAAAGAAGAACACACCTATGCTCTTTGGTAAGCGTTATTGATCGAGAAATTTAGTGTTTTTTTTTTACCATGAAAATCGGTATGTTGGATTTTATACGCGGCCAAAATCAAAAAGCTAAATGTTTTGTTTTTTTTTTACTTTAACCGACTGTGTAACTTCAGTATCACGTCTGTGATAAGTGAGAAGTAGGTGATGCACGCAATATCTCGAGAGTTATATCTCTGAAAATATTCTTGTTGTCTAGTTTTATCCGGAATATTTCGGTATTTTATCGCGCTGTTATTTATAATTTTTATTTAATATGAGAATTAATCACGTTTAATATGAGAACTTAATTATTGCGCTTCGTCTCTTAAGCATTCTTTGCAGAATATTCAAAGTTTTTCTTTTTTTACCACGATAATTGCCGCGTTACTCTGTCCGAATTGAAACAAAGAAGTTGTAATATTAACTGTCTCGAAAATTTTCGAAACAGGTTGCATCTTCGCTTTGCGCACCATCGGCCCGGCGATAGGATTTCTATTGGGCTACGCGTGCTTAAGTTTGTACATAGATCCGAAACTTCATCCCGTCATCTCGCCGAAAGATCCGCGATGGTTGGGCGCGTGGTGGCTCGGATGGATCATTCTCGGCGTTATGTTGAGTATGTTCGCCGTTTTGATCGCTATGTTTCCACGTGAGTTTCCCAAATTGGAAGACACTTCCAAGAAGGTAATTCCTCATTCTTTGACACGTATGAAATGTTGATTTTTTTTCCGATACACACTGAGACACTCTTATTTGTCGGTAATATTTTTTTTTCCAAAAGAAGCTAAATAAAAATGTTCAAAACCAATGCAGAAACTAAATATATTTTGTACTGAGAAATAAAGTTCGCGATGTTTCTCCGGAAAGCGCGCGCTTTAAGTGCCCGGATAAAATCGATTACGTTTTTTCAGGACGGCGAGATACCTTTGAAGTTCGATTTGGTGCTGCAGCAAAAGTCTTCGATACAGATAGAACCCACCAATCCAATACCTCTGGATGTTGAATACATACCGACTATCCGCGAATTTCCGAAAGCCGTGAAACGACTGCTGACAAACTGGTTGTTGACCTGCAACAACCTAAGCACTGTATTTTACATACTCGGCGCCTCGGGCTACATCACGTTCTTGGCGAAGTATCTTGAAGTTCAATACAGTACATCCGCGGCTGGCGGCACTGTGATAGCAGGCACGTGTGTCAAAATATGTGCTTTTGTACTAATTATTTAGAAATAACTATGCAAAGAAAATATTTCGACGCGACAAGAATTAAAAAAAGAAATGTTAATTTTTAAAATATAATTGATATCAAAAAATAAGCGAAGTAGGAAGTTCAGAAGTTGAAATTTATTTCAACCGGAGAAAGATTACCTACTAGAAAATATACACGCGTGTGTATATATTTTATTTTTATGTTCTTTTTATAGGTCCTATATCGCTAGTTGGTATGGTATTAGGATTCCTGTTATCGGGATTGATAATCAGCAAGTTCAAGCCGGGTCCTCGACCGCTACTCGCTTGGAACGTGTTTGTCGGGATCTGCTTCGTCGCGGGACAAGTGTCCTTTATATTTTTCGGGTGTCCGGATCTCGGAATACGCGGCGTGGACTTGGACACCATGCAGTAAATATAATTTTAAATTTGTTTATTGTTACTTTTTCTTACACATCCGCGCGCAATTGCGATGCGTCTTCTTTGAGACAATTTAATGTATACGCGTCAATTTTGTTGTTTGCAGAATAAATTTCACAGACACTTGCAACGCCGATTGCAATTGCGTAAGTATCAAGTATTCGCCGGTTTGCCACGAGGCGTCCAAAACGACCTTCTTCTCCGTCACGGAGCTGTTCGATTCACAGACGATCTCGCCGATCGTCGATAACGACAAGGTTAGAGCCGGCCCGTGCATCAACAATTGCAGCAGGCCGTATTTGCTCTTCATGGTGCTGACCTGCATAATCCAAACGCTAGGATGTTCCGGAAGGATCGGCAATGTTTTGGTGAACTACAGAAGCGTCGAGAAGAGGGACAAGAGCTTCGCTCAGGGTATCTCGCTCATGATCATCTCGCTTCTGGCCTTGATCCCGGGACCGATTATTTACGGGGCGATCATCGACTCGACCTGTTTGATATGGGACGAGACCTGCGGGACCAGAGGGAACTGTTGGTTCCATCACCGCGACGACTTTCGATATTTCGTCAACGTGTCGTCAGCTGGTGTGTGTTAACTGCCTACATCTTGTTAATCACTTGTGTTTTTCCGCGTGATTGTTGACCGATTAGATAAAAGAGAAAATAAAGAACGGATCAAAAGATTTAACGCCGACTAACAACGCCGACGACTGAAATTATCTCACTGATCGATCGCACACTGTCTATTCGTTATCCCGATTGTAATGACGGATTGCTTATTGTTTTGTTACAGGATTCACTATGATAGGAGTGATATTTGACGCCATGGTGTGTTATCTCTGCAAAAATTTGGATTTGTACGGTGCCGACGAGACTGACAAAAGGCGCGAGTTTGTAAAGGAGGACGCCGTGACCGATGTTTCGGACGAGAAGAAAGAACTCAATGGGAATTTGCATCAAAAGATAGAGAGTAGTAATTTATAACGCTCGTCTCGCCGCGACTCAATAATAACGTGATGATTGTGAAATTCTCTAGGTACCTGAAATTTCGGGAAAAAAAAAAAAAAAAAAACATGTCGACAGTCCGTAGCTAGAGCAATGATAAATTTTAAATCAGCGACAGAGGTTTATCATGCGAATAATACGTTGACGCGCGTGCACGTTTTGTCTGTTGCATTTTGAAGATGTTTTAGATACTCAAGGGACCGAGAGCTGTTGGAAGCTGTTGTTGTTGTGAAATTTTCTTGTTAAATGTCGTTGTTGATTTCGAAATCGTGTGATCGTTCCTATCTCTTTGTAAATAAATTACGAATATTTTTAGTAAAACACGTTGTTTCTTTCATGCTTCATAAAATGATCCACTAAATGTTTTTTTTTTTTTTTTAATAAAACGATCTCGCAGCTATTTTAGACGTAAATCTAAAATACTCTTTCTTTCTCGCTTCATCATCAATTAAATCTTCTACAAGCGGAACGTGCCGAGAGAAGAAGGGACTTGTTTGACTGGACGAGAAAGTACATCGTCGTGTGGATCAGTGAATCGACACCGTGCTTATTGCTTCAGATTCGCAAGAGCAATAGGATTGAGGCGAGACGGAAGAGATGGAGGTGGAGTCTCGAGGCTTGTTTTCGAACCACCGTCGAAATTCACGAAAGGGGAGGAAGAAGAAAGGGTCGGCGGGGCACGCCGGACCACTACGGCGGAGGGATTACATCCCACGAGGCTGGAAGTAAAAAGGGAGTTTTTGTTTGAGAGCCCTTTTAATTTTTAAGCCCACCCAAGCTAAAGCGGACGGCTTGGCCCCGATGTAATGAATTCCGCGACGTTCCCGTGACGTCAGGTCGTCTCTATCGATCGCATCTTTCAGAACACATTGAAGGATGCGCTTCGGCATTACGATTACGACGACGGTGACGTTCTACTTTATTCCATTTAAAAGAAATTTTAATAATAAAAATGAGATTTTTTCAAGATTCTCATCAAGAATTCTGCGTCAATCTCACTTTTTATGAAATAATAATTTGCGACAGAAAGAAAATGTATATAAACATTTTTTGATAAAAATATAAATTGTATGCTTTTTTTTATATAAACGCGCGTAACCTAGAATGGAAGAAATGTACAAATATGTAGTGGTATAAATTCTTATTATCGACAAGGAAAATATAAAAGCTATCTCTCTTTTCCTTGCGCCCCTGCCTAGTATCAGGAAGTTTGTGTGTATACGGCATTGTGCATGACCCTGACCCATCTTTCATATAGACTTCATCTCTCTCTCTATCTCTCTTTCTGTCTCTTTCTCTCGCTCTTTCTCTCTCGCTCTCTCTCTCACTCTTTCGACGTCGTCTACGCCAACGTACATACAGTCCGATCTAGACTAGCAGCGAGACTGCTGGGTAAAGAAGGACAGAAGCGTGTGATATAGATGACCGGAAGCAATCGGTTTACTCACCTTCCACCACTTCGAGACTTAAGAACCGCGCGCCGCTTTTATTACCGAAGACGTTATCTCAGTCAGCTTTTTTTTATTTTTATTTCGAATCACACGTGTATTTCGACACGAAAAAATACATTGCGATGTTCGACGCGACACTTCTTTCGGCAGAGGTCAATTTATTTTTTATGAGAAAAAATTGAATGTGATGTATGAGCGCAAAATGCACAAATAATTATACGAGAGAGAAAATAAAAACTGCACTTGAAAAACAAGGACAATTGGCCATTAGGTTTGTTGAAATAATAACGGATCTAAAGCCAGTCCGTCTCTCTCTTATATTCCTTCTGCGAATGTTGCGTAATTTACAAATGTAAGTGGGTTGTTCCGTTTAAAGAGGCTAACGAAATTTGTCGGTGCGCTGATGAAGCAGTCTCTTTGCAAGTTAACTTGTCGGGTATAATACACACAAGAGAAAAATTGCAATGAAACTAGTATACTTCGTGCAAAAGACACGTGTGTGTTTATACGGAAACAAATTATTTGACGTTTGCGCGACATTATGTGTTGACAAAAACATTAACTGTCTCAACTTGTCAATTCAGTTTCAAATTGATATTCTTTAAGATTAAAATATTAATGAAACCTGATTTTTAGTTTGAGAATTATTTATTATTGTTTTAGTTTAAATTATTTCTTACTTTTTTCTCTTCATTTTGTTTGCATTATTAAGTATGATACATATATTGTAATTTTGCGTAATTTAATACACGACTACTTTAACCAATTAGGCAATTTGAGATAAAAAAAATTTCTTCAATTTCATCGCGTCGTCCCAAAACAGTGGCAATCTTTCAATGATATGCACGTTTCGAGTAAACAACGATTCTCGCTGAGATTCAGGCAAATACGTAGTTTATAAATCACTGTGGATTTTGAATTTTTTTTTCCCGACAGTGAGAAATGTCTCTCCGCCAGTTTTAAATTTGGTCAACGTCACGCACGTCAGAACGTTGTAAATCTGCCAATGTACCGCGAAGAATCTGAACTTAAGTTACGTGCGTTAATTTTTCGTTTACTCTGGCATTATTTGGCACTTGTATTTGCGGTTGTGACAAGATTATTCTTCATAGACGCGGAAAGTTTGTATAAAAAGCAATAAACTATGTATAGGCAATAATCGAAGAGGCAATTCTCTAATTTGAATATAAACGAAAAGATTTAATCACTAATTCAATAGCAACTTTTTAATTTGTTTAATAATTACGAACTATTACGAAGAAAAAAGTAGGGTAAGAATAAAAAAAAGAAATAAGAAAAAGATGAAAAATGTTAATTATGCCTTTGATGTTAACACATTGACGACAATTATTTCTTTCTCTTTACGAAATTTGCACACATCGAAAATGGTAGATCGAAGCTTCCAAGAAATCTGCACTCGCGCAAGTATATTGCATCGTATATTTATGATGTTCTTATCGTAGATGTAAATTTTCATTTGTCTCGGCAGGTTTGCGAGCAAGCAAATATCGTGTTTCTTGCAAATCACGGCGAATATCGGCTTGCGAGAAATAAAATCACGATTTCTCCGATATCACTTAACAGACGATTTAATTTTAGGCACGCAGAGATAGTAAGTAATTCGTAACATAGGTGCTTTTCCTTACGTGCGCAAGGTGTGATCGATTATTTGTTTGAGATTTATTATATCTAAAGTTGTTTGGTTTTATTATTTGTTTTTTTTTTTATATAACATGAGATTGAGACAATAGTTTGTAAAACTACAATATTTGATCGGAGTAAAAAAACGCGATACGACCCAGAGATCTAAAGAAAACGCAATCCAAGACGGAGCGCTTGGAGCGCTGGCCGTGCTTGCCGAGTTGTAAAAATTAAATTTCAGCAATTACTCGTCAGCTATTAGCGACATAGCTGTTTGATGTGTGCCATTAGCAATGCGCGGGAATAAACGGAAGAGTTTACCGAGCGCCTGTGTGTGAGCGCGCACGTACGATCACGTTGGCTCTCTTTCTCTCTCTCTCTCCCAAGACCTCTCTCGTACACGTCGCTCGTGGTCGACACATTGCGAATAGTCTCCCCGAGTAGGGATGCCCCGTTTCTCGCTAACAACGCCGAGGTCTGCGAAAGAAGAGCAGTTTCTTCTGAACTCCTGACCTCCATCTTTTCGATTATTCACAAGTAGTTTTATTTATTTTTTTATTTTTTTTAAATAACGGATATGAGACAAATCCTTTTTCGAATAATCTTCGCATTCGATGTGTGGGTGCGATTATGCGATTATTAAGTTGATGGCACTTCACAGAATTAACGTAATGACCATTGAAATTGAATTCTCAAACTGCGGCGATAGATGAAAATAATTCAGTTACGCGTAAAAGCACACTTTTACAATTGTGTGTGTAAAAGCATACTTTTTACAATTTTTTTATTTGCTCTTCGCGAATGTCGCAGTATCGCGGGGCGCCAACCGCTTGCCCTATTAATTGCTTTTTTCTTGCAGCATCCCTACTACTATCTAGACATCACGTATGCAGGTGTAGGTTATCAAATAAAGACATGCCTGCACCGACGACACGCACAGACGACGAAGACGACTAGTTTTCCTAGTCGTAGAGAAAGAGAGACACGAGATAGATCGTGATCGTGGTCTTGGAGGGCAAGAAGAAGAGAGGTTACAGTCAGAAAGAAGAAAGAGAGACGATCGTGGGGGTGGGGGGCATGAGCTGATTTTACCCGCTTGATAACGACACACGGTGGACCGCAGTTAAGATGTGTGTAAGAAGATCCCCCATTGCATGTATCTCTTTCTCGTACACGTTCGGGGGCAAAAAGTGGGGATCCACGCAGCAGGCATAGAACACGGTTTGCTCTCTGTCGCGCTTAAACATCTCAGTTGCGGAAGAATATCGCGAGTTTTCGGACGCGAGTTCATATTTTGCGAGGAACCACGTTGACTCGCGGCGACGACGGCGGCAAAAAAAATCGACGGTTTTTTTTTCGAACAATCAACTTTTTTTTGTTTCAAAGAGAGCCTCCAACAAGTGTATATTCCACATTGCAGAGACCGCGGTCGATCGGCTTAATTCGATTCTACCCTGAATCAGCGGTAGGTGGCCGCGCATGTCGCGAAGGTTTCGTTTCTCCTGACTATCATTCGCAGAAACATCGATCACTTGTAATAAAGATTTTACATACAATGACACTGTATTTTTATTTTATAGATAAAATACGTATTTGTCAATTTTACATTGCATCCGCGCGCGCACACGCGCACACACACACACACACACACACACACACACACACACACACACACACACACACACACACACACACATGGCAATTTATTTCTTATTATTCAATCATTGTCATTTGTATGGAAATTATGTTTATTACATTTAAAATATATAGGTACAGCTACTATTTGGCTATTTGGTTTTTTCCTTAAGAACCGAGATACGGTGGGATCAGCTATTGAGATCAACAAGTTGTTCAAATAATTTCCCGATAATACAGTTCAATACTCGTAGCTCTGATAACAGCGTTTGATAGCGGCGTTTGGATTTATAATTAAAGATTACTGTGTAAACGTAAAGCACCTACTTCGAGAGAATTTAACAATATCTTTCATCTCATCACCGTCTGTAGTCACAACCTCCATAAATCATTGAGTCGCACGGGCGGCAGCCGCAATCAACCCTCTGATTTTCCTTAGCGTAGGTGTTGGCGACGTATAAAGATTGGCGATCGAGTCGAAACATGGAGAACACGTGACCGTGATAAAAAAAAGTGGTGCGATCTCGTCGGGGAAACACGAGGAGCGAGAAGTGCGAGGAGTAAGTAAGAGGAGTAGAGGAGATTTCGCGAGTGCGAGCGCGGAACACCGGGCCGGGGAACGTTTTCGTAAAAAGCGATGATAAGGGTCGCGAGGACGACTAAGTCACATCGGAACTGTGCGACCCGCGATTGAGGTCATTGAGTTTCGCTCTCCAAGTAGCACTCCGTGGTGTGCTAAGGCGCTCGGTTGTGCCAGTTGTGCGGGCAGTTGGACGACTAGGTCGAGGCAAGGAAGATGAAGAACAACTCGAGTAACTCGAATCACGAGAAGAAGAACGGGCCGGAGAACCAAAAGCTGCTGCGGGTGCCGACGACGCCGCCGACAACGCCGTCGTCGCCCACGACGCCCACGACGCCCACCAGAGGTCTTGAAGATGTTTTCAAGGAGCTGCCGATCACTGACGACACCTCGTGCGGCATATGGTGCTTCAAAGGACCGATCATGCAGAAATTCGCCAACAAGAAGGCGTACGTGTTTTTATACGGCGTGCTCGGTTGCATATTCTCGGCCAGTTACGCCTACTTCAACGGCACCATCACCACCATCGAGAAGAGATTCAAAATACCTTCGAAGACAACCGGTACGCATGACACGCATGTCGCATATTATATTGTTAAATATTGTCTATAAATTAATGTGCGCGACAATGATGAAAATTTTTAACTACCATTCTCTCAATGTATTTCACACAAACATTTTATATACACAATATATTTAAAATGGCACTCTAGTTTGTTAATTCTAAAATTATATAATATTTCAAAACAATAATAATAATCTGTAATATACAATGTAATCTAATCACGTACTTGAAGATAATAGATTCCGAGATTGAAATCTCTTGTTATCATAGAATTTATTACAGAATCTTTATATTTTCTCTTAGATCAGAAAATTAGTTTTTGTAAAGTAGATTTTTGGAAAATTTAATTTTAAATTTTAGAATACATCACATATATATGTTATTGTTACATTATATATGTAATATATATAATATCTAACTACAAAAAATATTATCTAAAAGATCTCTCGAAAAAAAAACTGTTCTCTGAACACATACGCGCCTCTTCTTCTACGCAGGTGTGATCACAGTGGGTAACGACATCTCGCAACTTTTCGTATCCGTCGTTCTTTCGTATTACGCAGGAAGAGGTCACAGGCCTCGATGGATCGCTTTCGGTATTTACACCGTAAGTTTTTTCACCATGTAAAAATTCTCGCAATGTATATCGAGACGTTTTTTTTTTTTTTTTTTTGCGATTATCCGTTTGTGTGCGATTATCCACCGCGTAGATATTCACGCGCGCCGGACTTTCCGATCGCGTCGGCAGGAAATAAAATCAGCTGTCGGCACACGCCCCGAGGAACGAGTCGGTGGAGAGACGTCATACCTCACCGATTGGTCGGTTCTTAATTAAATTAGGAAGCGTTAGAATCGTAGCTACGCTCATTCATGCCTCTCTTACCATCGTACTATCGTGGCCGTGTGCGCTCATAAGCCAAGCGCTTCATTCTCCCAATAGTAAAAAGGCGCTTGTGTGCGGACCGCTGAAAACTTTGAGCTTAATCATATTAAAAAAAAAAAAAAACACGATACTATTTATATGTACGATAGAAAAAAATCTTATCTTTTTTTTTTAAAGATGCGAGCGATTGAAATACAAATCGTACGTTTTTTGCATTATGTTGTACTAAAATGAGCCATTTCGTTCGTCAGGTTGTGCTTTTCTGTTGTCTAACGATGCTGCCGCACTTCCTTTACGGGCCCGGCGAGGACGCTCTGTCGCTCACCAAGGAATACGGGGCAAAATTGCCAACGCTGACGAACGCGAGCGCGATACCCGACAGGCATCGGAAATTCCTCTGCATGGACAAAGAAAATCGCGAAACGAACTGCGAAGTCCAAGACGGCAACTTCGCGCCGCAACTGCTTCTTTTTATAGCCCAGCTGGTGTCCGGAGTGGGTGGCTCTCTCTATTACACCCTCGGCGTGTCGTACATGGACGACAACATACAGAAATCGAAGACGCCGGCGTTGATCAGCTTCTCGTACTTTCTGAGAATGTTGGGTCCTGCCATCGGCTACGGACTGGCCTCGTTCTCCTTGAAGTTCTACGTCAGCCCGACATTAACTCCCACCATCACGATGCAAGATCCAAGGTACGTGATTAGATAATCGCAACAAACTTCGACGTTCAATAACGAATTGTTTGTTAAAAAAGCAACACGTTGATCCACAAAAAATCTATATTTTATTTGTAATTACTTAATTTTTTTTCCGCAATACGTAATACTCAAGGTGGCTGGGCGCCTGGTGGCTGGGGTGGATTATTCTGGCCATTCTTCTCTTCATATTTGCGAGTGTGATCGCGCTTTTTCCGAAAACCCTGCCGAGAGCGGCGGCGCGCAAAGTCCTCGCCTTGGAACGCAACAAATCGGCCAGCAGCATCAAAGGCGAGCAGGAATCGGAATTGCCGGCGTCAATATCGGACATGATGAGAACATTCAAGCGACTGCTGACGAACACGACCTTGATGTGCAACAATCTCGCTACGGTCTTCTACTTTATGGGTTACATGCCGTACTGGATCTTCATGCCGAAGTACATCGAGACTCAGTACAAACAGTCGGCATCGGTTTCGTCGTTAATCACCGGCACGGTCGGCTTGGTGTTCAGCGCCTTCGGGATTTTGTTGTCCGGTCTGATCATTTCGAAATACAAACCCAAAGCCAGATATTTGGCCGCGTGGAACGTCATGATCGGCGTTATATCGATAATGGGAATGATCTCTTACGCCTTTCTCGGTTGCTCGGCTAACGACAATCAAATCGCGATTCAACCCAATGGTGTTCTCAAAACGCTGCTGCCCTGCAACGAGCAGTGCAGTTGCGACTACGTCACCTATAATCCCGTGTGTACCGAGAACGGACGAACATTCATATCGGCGTGTCACGCCGGCTGCCGTAGCATGAAGGTACATTACTTTCACTTGATAAATTTATTTATTTTAAAACTATATTAATTTATAACTCTATCGAAAACGGATCGGTCAAAAAAAAAAAATTGTGTCTCTTCAGCTTTTTAGCAACGGCAGCAAAATTTACACGGACTGCAGCTGCGTGAGACCGATGTTGCCTCATCATCCGGCGCAGTCAGGCGCCAACAACACCTTCCCGTTCTCGACGGAACCCTCTTACGAAACGAATCCTCTCTGGTCCGAAACCGTTCCGGAGACACTGGGAACGGCCGTTCCGGGCTCGTGTCCGGTCGACTGCATGGAGAAGTTCTACATCTTTTTAGCTGTGGTGTGTCTTTTGAAATTCAGCGGCGCGACAGGCAGAGCGTCGAATTTCCTAGTTTCCGTGAGATGCGTCGACGAGAAAGACAAGGCGGTCGCTATGGGCTTCGGATTGACGATAATGAGTCTGTTTGCGTTCATACCGTCGCCGATTTTGTTTGGATATATATTAGGTTTGTGATAAACTCTTTATTTGTGCGCACACACGTACGATCGGAGATAGACTACTTATAGCTCGATATTATCAAGTGACAAATCAACATCTTTTCTTATTCTTTTTTTTTTATATTGCGCCACTTTGTTGATTCGAAATCATTTTTGCGAGCGCGCACACGGTTGATCGCACTTTCTATTTGGAGATCGATTAGTAATTTTATCTCTGTTATATACAGATAGGACTTGTCTTGTGTGGGGCAAAACGTGCACGGGGACGGGGAATTGCTGGCTGTACAACGGCGAGGCGTTGAGGTACTTGCTGAACTTCACAGCAGCCTGTAAGTGCAAATCGCAAAACAATTGCGCGCAAAAAAAACAAAAAAAACAAAAAAACAAAACAGCTAATTGGGACACATTCGATCTCTCATTGCGTTGATCTCTCTTTTCTTTCTGGTTGTTGCAGGTTTCGTAACAATCGGCACGCTGTTCGACATAGGGGTTTGGTATTTCGTCAAAGATGTGAAGATCTTTGACGAGGAGATCGAATTGGAGGATATAGCTGAGGAACCCGGTGAAACACTTTGAGGAACGATCACGTTGATGATCATGTTTATTAATAAAATAAAAAAAAAAAGGTTATTAATGAGACGCTTGAATGGTAGATCTCCAAGTTGAGAAAGAATGAGCTAAGGACTCGAAGTGAGAGAGGACCGACAAAATAAAGACTTTACAAGTACCTTAAGCATCTCCTTAGATATTTAAAGACCGTAGGAATCTAGATGAGAAAACTGATCGTTGATAGATGATCATCCCTGTTCATTGGTGTGTTCGCAAAGAAGAAGAGGCAATGTGTATTCGATTATTTTAATCAGTTTTTAATTTAATTTTATAATTTACCGCGGTCACAAATATTTTTATCGCAAAATACGATCGTAAAATAAGTAAGTAAGTGTAATATGAATCTTTTTCTCGTATTCACGAATGATTCTAAATGCAAAGTAACGACCTTAAAATGTCAATCAGTGCACAATCAAATATACGTATATTCTGTGTGTGTATACACTGTGTATACTGTCGAAACAATTAAAAGCTAATTGTGTGTGTGTACATATAATAATTCTACTTTTAACTAGCAACTAGTAAGACATACATTGTAATTTATCTAACAATAAAATATATAAATACATATACACAATGTATCTAGATTTGCTGTTTGGTTATAAGAAAGATTTTTGCGTTTGAAATAATTTTATCGAAACGCAACATTTGTGTTCTGCATGTGTTGAGTAACGAGAGAGAGAAGGGGAGAGAAAAGAAAAAGAGAAAGAGAGACAGATACTGAAAAACAGAAAAAACTATTATTATTATAAAACAAGTGGAGGAACTAAGTTACAAAATGATATGTTACATATAACATGTGAAGGTAAATTTTAATAAATTATATTAAAATAACACTTCTCTCTTACGATAAAATGTCATTACATAAAGAATGCGCAAGAATGTATCTACGTCTTGTTAAGTATAAAATCATTTATAAGAAGTAACAAATAGGCTGATAAGAGGCAAAAATCTTATATAACAAACGATCTTACAAAAGTAGAACTACGAATTATTATTGAGAATCAGTGAATGGAAATGCACATTCATCAGTCACAGAGAAGATCAGTTTCTACCGCATAAATCATACGTATATATTATATAAACATTTCAATTTAAAATTATACAATGCTTGGTCAAAAAAAAAAAATTATTGAAACTTCTTATTACGCATGCATTGAACAAATGTTCTTGATACTGTTTACTTTTACTAATAATTACCGATTTATTTATCAATATACAAAACTCGATGTCACATGTGTGTGTTTGTGTCATGTGTATTATGAAACAACAACGTGTATTAGAACAACTTTAAAGATCAGTTTGATGAATCGGTTTATCTTCTTTGGAGGAGTGTTTCGGACTGGGAGTTTGCCGTTTCTCTGAGTTGTTGTCTTGAACGTTGGGCAAGCTGCCAGAATCTGTAGGAGATTGTTTCCGGGAGGACAATCTGGTAGGAACCATAGCTACCAAAGGTATACCCAGTTTGCTCTCCGATCGATTTCTCGTATCCTCCATCGATTTCACCGACAACTGATCATCGCTCAAAGTTTCCTGACTCGCGTTCTGCTCGTATCGATCGATCAGCGACTTCACGTCCTTCACGTGCGCCGTGTCCGTCGGTATGCCAACTTTATTGAAATCACCCTGTTCTACGGCGGCCTCTTGACCTTTCTTCGAGAACTCGAAACTGCTTGTCTTCGAGGAACCGTCCTGGTGACCGTTGTGATTCTTGAATTTGATATTCCGACCTTTTCGCGGGTCCTCGTAGTTGTCGGGATTCGGGAACCGCCGTTTAAGAGACGAGTTCTTGGACGAGGGCCGCTCGTCCTGACTTGGATCGTAATCCTTGTTCGAAATGCGCTTTCTCGATCTAGGACCGACGCTACTGAGATCGCTCTCGACGTCGGAGTCGATCTCCAGAGGTGCGTAAGCTATTTGTGGATTCGATTGTTTCTTACCCTCGTCGCTCGAGCTGTTCAGCTCATCTTCGGAATCCAGATTTTGGATCGTCGATTTCTTATCATGATTCGCCGGAGGATTCCAACTCGTTCGACGATCCCCCGGACCTAGCGGACCGTATTTCAAAGGTTTGGTCTTTTGAGTCGTACTCTCTTCTTTCCTCGAAAAGTTTTCTTCCGTTGAATTCGGCCCTGCACTCGATTCTGGTTCGATCACCGCCTCGACTTGTCTTGTAACATTATCTATAAATACGATTGAAAATTTATAATTAACCTTATTAAATCTTATATTAATCTTATTAAAAATTACACAAAACACAAGTTAAAATTTCTATTAAAAAAAAAAATATTTACTATTGTTAACTGCGTTGTTTGTTATTTCTTGTTGCTCGGCTGGTCTTTCTTGTCTAACTAGCGATTGCAAGATGCCACTTTCTTCATCTTTATCTTCGACTTGCTCGTACAATTGCAAGTTTTTGCAGAAGAACCAAACGAGAATTTTGAACACAAAACTCAATAACAAAAACAGTATTGTCAAGTAGCACAAGTAGTTTCCGAGCTTTTCGTTGTCATGTAAATGACAGATCGCCCTTTCGCTGCCCCAGTATATACACGCCTGACGCGTCACGTATTCGTAAAGAATTTTGCCGGGAATGAAGACGAAAATGGCGATCCACATCATCCAGAAACCTATACTGAGCGCTTTGTCTTGCTTATAGACGGATCTTAGATTGATCAATAAATCTCCCACAAAAGTGGATGCGATCAGTGCATACGCCAATAAAGATCCAAACTAAAAAAAAGGTGAATAAAAAACTGTTTAACTTACAATCATAAATAAGTAGGATATTTTCTTACTTGCAAACGTAATAATGTGTTAAAAGATAAGAAAAAAAATCAGCGAAACCTCAAAAAATAACCAGCCGGCTTGACATTTGTCCGATTCGCACGGGCCATCTTTCGCTTGATCATTGCTCCATCCCGTCATGTCTTCCACGCAATTACAACCACTGTATATCTTTACGTTGTCGACGTAGACAATTGTGGTGCATCCGGCGTAACAAGGGCTATAGAACGTGAGCTTCCCGGAACTTTCGCACACCGGTCGGAAATCGGCGTCGCTTGAGCAATGGCAATTCATGTTGCAGTATTTCACTAAGCTGTTGCTGTACGAAAACATAATCACATGAGATCTAGATCTGCTCGCGCGAATTATTTATTAAATCTATAGATTATTTATTAAATTTAATAGATTAAATCTTGAATATCAATTTCTGAGCGATTAGAAGGTACTTACGAGCCTTTGGCCAAACCAACAACAGGCGGTTTGTCGCAAGTGGCAAATATTAGCGAGATAATTATTGCCATTATCAGAATCGCAATGACTAAACTGTAGCCAATAATGAATCTCGCTCGTGGCTTTCCCTTAGCTAACACCAAACCGCTGACGATTATAATCAGGCCAATTAAAACTGGCCTTACAATATCTAGAATGTAAAAAAAAACAAACAGTTATCTATCGTCACAAGTCGTACAAGTTAGTCGAGAACTGTACATGCAATATTATATATCTAAAAAAAATTATGTAATGTCAGAAATAAAAAACTGACAGTTTCACTCGAACTCTTTTATTTATTTATTTATTTTTTTTTAATATACGCGTCAATAAATGCATCAGTTAGAACTCACTGTTGATTAGTCGGGATAACAGAGGATCGCTAAATCCGAGAAGCATTCCCGTTGGTCTGGGCATGTGAAATCTCGATTCTAAAATAGTATCCTCGTGTTCCATGAAGTTTAGAAGCGCCACGGCGCAAAATACCGTCGCGAACACGTTGCACATCAAAATCTTGTTTGTGATCAATCTGCAGAATGACGGCCAGAAGTCGGGGCTACCGACCTTCGTGCTAGCGGTTCGGTGAGGTGCTCGATTGTACAGCGAGGCGGACGAATTAAGAAGCGAGGCTGCGGCTTGTTCGACAACCTAAGATGAAGCAGAGAATTTAAATAAAAAACAGAAGTACGTCACACACGTATGATTTTTTCTAACAATATAATGAAAATCGATCGCGTTGTACCTCCGAAGGTAGTCTTCTGGGAAACCACGAAAGCAACAAGCCAGGAATCACTAATAATACAGACAGAATTGGAAATCCAAGCCACCACGCGCCGATTTGATCCTCGTACGAATTTATGACAGAGAAATCTTCCGCGTCTAACCTGAACGAGTCAATAAAGTAAAAATACACAACAAAATATACTTGTTAATGTTTTATAAAATTTATTGTAACGATTTACAAACGTCGTGTGAACATGTGAATAAATTTTTTTAACGTTCAGAGAGAAACGAAGACTTACCGAAGACATCCCCATCCTAAAAAGTATCCGAAGAGAACGCCGACGATTTTTAAGGCGATGATTATACCGATGAAGGCGGCCACGTGCTTTCTTTTCGTATTATCATCTAAATAAGAAATTCCCAAAGCGTAATACGCAATGTTCCCCATTCCGGTCACGATTAACACTAGAATCAAGATAGCGATGGTGGTGTAACAGGTCTCGGTTTCTTCTATGATGACTCTGGATAGCGCGTGATTGCACAATTCCGGACTGTCATCTGTAAAAGTCGATATAAATTGCACTTTGCTGCTTACTTAAAAAAATAAAATAACATCTAGTTTCTAAGATAATTTATATAATACTACAGCAATAGCGCCGAGGTTAGAATCGATTTGATTATCGGGGATTCAGGAATACACAGAAGAACTGACCGGCGTATAATGACATGTGAGTTGCGTTCTGCGTGTCTTCGATAACACGTACGCGATGCGTCAAATGAGGTATTATCAAAGTAAAGTATGACACGCTTTGCAAAAGTGTCAAGGCTCCTGTCCACGAAGCTCTGTGTATTTTATCGCCCCAGTACGCTACCGCTAATCCGAGGACGATAGGTGTCAAATCCGCCACAACGAGAATCCAGTCTGAAACAACAAGATCGCATTGAAACAGCGATTGCGATTGTTTTTATTAATATGTTTTTATTAAACACGCAATATTTGCATTTGTTGTGATTTGCAATTGATTTGCGATTTTTTAAAAATAATCTTTGCTAATTGTTTATAAAGTACGTACCCATTAAATAAGGATCGATGTGAAACCTTCTGGCTATCGTAGACCCAGCCACTTGAAAATAAGCGTGCGACGCGGCTTGCACCAAGCCGAGCCAACAAATCAATCCCACGAAGAGTTTGCGCGTCGCAAATTTCGCCAGTTTCGGACATTGCAACTGCCCGCAGCCACAATCAATTGACTGATTAGGTATCGGATTCGCCGGTCCTGACAGACCGCCTTCCACTTGCGATCCGCTTCTCAAAACTTCCGGAAAATTGCGAAGCGACATCGTGTTTTTTTTTCTCCAGAAAGACGCGCCCTTGATTCGCAACAAGATCTTATGGTTAAAATCTTATCGTTTTGTACGTACGTTAAAAATTTCTCATTTTTTTACATTTATTTATACTATTTTGTATATTATATACGTGCATGTATAAATACATGCAACATGTTCAGTTTTAACAATTACTTTATTGAAGACGTCTCACCGTTAGACGATATCTTACGTGATTACGAAAAATACAATTGTAAGAATCACTGATATCGAACGACCTATGTATTGGTATGAGTCATTGCGCGTTATTGGAAATTGTAGAGACTCATAGACGAGTTCACGCTTCTTCAACATCACACGTAAAAAAAGTAAAATAATGAACACATTCTTTGTTGCGAAAAATATCCTAATTCTTACGATACAGCACAGGCATATATTTAAACAATAAAAAAAGTTGCGAAATGTGCGAGATATCGCATCGTAAAGAGATACTGACTTACGTTTGTTTGAAACTTGTTCCGCCTCGTATCGCGTATTTTCAGACTGCAAAACAAAACCACCTTCACAATCAAGTCAGCGTGTTAATGTTTCTTCGAGACGCGTTCACATGTTGACAACATCTCGTCTAAAATTTCACCCATTGGGAGATTTTGTCGATTCCGCGCGTCGGTTTTCACTTCTGTCGAGGTGAACTGTAACGTTCGATATAACAGGCGCGGCACTAAACGACGAATACCGCGTGTTATCTCTTCACAGATATGTCGCCGAGATATCTTTCGATAAAGTTAGTGTATTATACGTGTACCACGATGAGGATAGCATTACCGACACCAACACCGTGTCACAGAGGTGTGCGAGACGTTGGCGAGAGGTTTGCGATGGCGCTGCTTGCATATATATAAATAAAAGAGATAATATATATATCACACATATATACATAAGTATTTATCTATAACGTTATTAATCGCGTCTCCGTGACAATATTGTCAGTATACTCTTATTTAATATTTTGTCACTTGTACTTAATAATTGATATAAACGTTAACTGTTTTTATTATTTTCATATTTTTTTATTTCGAAAAATTAATTCTGTTATCTGATATAAACCGACATTTGTTGTCGATTTATTAATTAATAAAGGAAAAATGCGAAACACAATGTGTAATAATATATTATGTAATATAAGTTATCGGAAAGGCGCTTATCGATACGAAATCCCATCTAGCAATTTGACCAGATTGTTCCCGTTGAAGCGGAGCTCTCGAACGACTTCGAGAATGACGAATTTCATATTTGCCGCTCGTGTGAGCGCAGGTCGAATCGCGAGAGGTCCAATTACGAGGACGCTGGTGAGGCCTAGCCGGCTCTCTAACACCAAGGAAGGAGTTAGCAGTCTTAAGCACACTTAAGTCGGTGCCGTAAGAAAATGACGAATGCCAATTAGCATATGAAAAGCTCCCACCCTCCGGCCGGAGGTGGCGTCTCCGCCTGGACTAGCTACGGACCGGCTCGGCGCGCGCTTGGCAAGGCGATCACGTTTTTGAATATTAAGGGCGGGATTACACCGAGGGCTTAACGCGCAAAATTTAGTCCGGCGCGGAGGAACGAGAAAAAATCACCCTTAAGACCTTCCACGGACACCGATGAAGTAGAGCCAGGTTCGTCGAAATCGAGGCGGGAAGGTGCGCGCGAGAGATTTCCTCGTTTCAAGGGAAACACGCGTCATTCCTCGAGACGAGATTTCGTCTTAGCGACGATCATTAAAAACGTGAATAACGACAGCTACGGGATGAATCTGAGAAATGACGTACCGTGAGAGCTCTTAATTTAATTTGATCGATTTGCGTGATACAAAAGAAAGTTTACATGGCCTTCCTCTCATTCTCTTTGAAGCATGTCTAGGATTATATACTAAAAATATGTGCAAATATACATGTACATATATATTTATGTGCACATGTGGATATACATAAATATCTGTAAGTGACACTATACAGAATATATATATATATTTATATATATATATATATTTATATATATATGTATATATGTGTTGCTGGCGCGGACGATGCTGGCTTTCCATTAGCAGAGTAAGTGACCAGCGCTCGCATTTTCTTTGATGTCAGTTAATTTACTAATAACATCGCTTCGCGACCACCACCGTTCGCTCGTCTTCTAAATATTTGTACCGCCAACATATCGACTTGGTCTCATATAATTAAGCTTCATTATTATTTGAGCGCGCGAGTGGTCAGCCGGGAAAAAGTCCTTTTGCGAACGCAACCTGCGCTGCGAGTTGAACGAAACTTCATTTCGGTTTCCGTTCGGAGAATATATTCGAATTTTATTTTGCTCTCTCGTTTCCGGATCTAGTTATTTTTCTTTAGCTCGAACAAGGAATAGCTTCGCAAGCTCCACGAAAATATCTTTTCTCGAGCAAACTGTAATCTCGCACGATTAGCACGAGGCAACGAGAAACATATCCTTACGTGAAAAGAAGATGAAAATCTTGATCGACCTTTCACATGGTACAGGGTTGAGCGAACGGGGAGGGGGAGAAGATGGTTCGGCGATCTTAGCAGAGGATTACGTAGAATTAAGTCCAGGACAGGGGCGTGCCCCCGTAACACTTAATTTTTCCCTCGATTTTTTAATCTCCCGGTAAATATCGCCCGACCCCTCTTTCCCCTTGCTGCCCTCGTTGTCGTGGCCACCCCTACTCGCCTTTCGCGTTCTCTTACCATCGTCAAAGGAGAACCCATTTAAAAACCTCATCAATGCTTAAGCCCCCGCGCTACCATAGGAACTAATCCCTCCTATTTTAACGTAAGACGAAGAAGAAGAAAGAGGCAAAGAGAAAGAGAGAGAGAGAGAGAGAGAGCAAAAAGTGCGCGCTTTTAAAAGTAAGGCTCCGCCTTTATTAGTAGATACAACAGTTTTATTTCCACCGAAAAAGGCGAAGGAGAAGGAAGAAGGGATTTCGCTTCGTATTTTTCTCCTTGTCTTTCGATGCCTCTATCTATCTCGGTTTACTTCGCCCTGCGCGTGCTCTCAGTCCGCCTCGCTTCTCCGGTTTGTTCTACTAACGTGAAGCGTACACGCGAAGCCTTCAACCCTCGAAACACGCCTAATTGGCTACGTCCGCCGCGAACCCCGCAAGATAGCGAAGTGCCGTTTTCTTTTTATAAACGCGTCGATTAAATACACACACATGTACACATTTATTTATATAATTAAAAAAAAATCCAATTTGAGACAAAGGGAGTCATATTTTCGATACACAAAACGTATATATTCCATCAACTGGAAAAAGTTGACAGAAGTCGCTAAAATAATAAATCGACGCGCGCGCGTCAACTCGAAACGATCGAATCGGATCAACTCGGGTACACAAATATTTTCATGTAGATTCTCTTTTGACCGCGTCATTCATTTCTGAACGACTCGCTGTTCTCGATGGTGTTGATCGTGCGTGCAAAGCTCGACCCGACGAGCGCGACTGTAATACGCTTTAAACTGTTAATAGAGCGCGTGGAGGGTGTTTGCTCACGGTTGAATCTCGAGTGTTGGACTAACATTCATGATGAAATTAATCTCCACCGGACGGACTGACGGATGTTTGGGGTGGAGGTCGATTAAAAAGCCCCGGTGGCTTTCGCATGAACAGTCCGTCGCGTGGGGTTTGTCTCCTCTTCGCTAACCTCCGAACCTCTCGCGACCCGCTCTCTGGATATGTGACGTTGCGCGCTCGTCGCGGTCGAATAAGTGGTTATCGTCAACGAAATAACTCGTCCACTAGACAGTTATTCGATTGAAAATGAAAGAGAGAGAGAGAGAGAGAAAGAAAGAAATTACAGCAACTGGACGCACACGCAGAATTATGTCTATTACATCATTTCGTTACTTTTTATGTTATTTTTTGTGTAATTTAATTGTTCAAATATTAATTTCAATTTAATTAATATTAATGAGTATCACATCTCGCGGTTGATGCATTTAAACGGAATAGTTGCAGAACGCTGCTTTTACGATCGTTAACTTATGACCCTATCGTTTGAATCGTAACGATCGAATCTTGGCTTTTGCAATTGCATGTCTGATTATTCTCCAATAGGATTATTATTAATTAAGGGTATTGTTCTGTAAGAGGATGCACTAAGTCGCGCGGCCGCACGAGATACCGCGCGGCAAAAGTTCGACCTTAATAGACGATAATGGGTTTGGGCGAATTATTCAGTCGCTAATAACCACAATAACAATAGCGTGATCTTTACGTTTCTTCTTTCATTGTTTTAGTCTTTCGTTTGCGGGGAAAATGAGAAGCGGGTGAGGCTTCCATCGTGAAAAGCGTCGTCGAGATAACAGACTTGGCCGCAAGGAGAAGCGAAAGAGGTGAAGGAGGAGAGGGGGGATGGTAGACGCTTAACATTACAATGGCCACTCCAAGTTGCAACCGCTACCCCCTCGCTGAAAAGCGCTTGTCGCGATTCGGGATTAGGAGTCTTTTATGAATCGCAGATCTTGATGAATCGTTTCTTTACGACTTCTAAGATTTCCGCGCGAGTTCGCCTTGACATTATTAAATAAAAATCGTAATACGCGCGCGAGTGTGAGATTCGCTGTATTAATTTATTTGCAATGATAATCGTATTATTTTAGCGGAAAAGTAAAAATCTATTTCAAACTCGTTTGCACAGAAAGAGAATATGAAGGTACGTCAGTTTTTGTTTCTCCCGCTCGTAACGTCAGTAAACGTAAGTATTAAAATAAAGAGAAAAAAAAGGAACTTTTCGGAGGATCTTGTGTTCCGACATGTATACACTCATTTTTCTCTTCGGTCTGAAAAAAAAATAAGCACCAGGTTCGGCGAAATATCCACCGCAAATCGCGGTAGTGTGTCGGCGAAAAGGGGAACGCGGATGGATGGGGGTAGGCAGTCAGAGTTTTCTCCGCTGCTTTTTCAAACAGAAATAAGAGTTTTAAGAATCAACATACGCGTCGCGCGACGCAGATCAAAAGACGCGCCGTCGATAATTGGTAGAAATCTTTTCGCCCGCCACCCACTCGGAGAGATTCTTCCGGTTTTCTCTTCTCTCTCTCTCTTCCTCCTTCCCCGAACTTTGCAGCCTCTCTTCTCGGCATTTTCGTTTGAGGATTATGCACATTTCACGGTGGCCGTGACGGAAAAACATGGACGGCATATTTATTTTGTCTCCTCGAAACACGCTCAGTGCGCTTCTCGAAAACGGGGAGCGTCGGGGATGAGCGACGGGGAAGACGTAAGGTTTCAACCCGTGTGATCTCACGCGGCGAGAAAGAGAGAGAGAGAGAGAGAGCGATCCTGATGTCTTTGGTTTACGTTACACTTTTATTTATCTATATACCTGAAAGACGCGAAAAACTCACGATATGACGCAAACGTATCTATCGGTAAAAGTAACGCAACTCCTTTTTTTAACGCTAATTGGTATCTCGGTTCGAGTTTGTTTTATAAAAATTACGAACAAACTGTCTTTGACAGTTTCACGAGTTTGTTTTATCGGTAGACTGTCATTCCGTGCTGTCTGTGCATTGTTTTTCACAGTAATTTCTTTACCAAACGTTCTAAAATATTTCTCACGACTTGTTAAAAAAAAAAAAAAAAATTAACAACACGATCATCCAATCGGGAAATTCGTGTGTGTTATTTTCAGGAGAATAGGTGCGCTAAAGATCAAGTTCCGGAAACTATGAAAAGGACCGCTGAATCTCATTAATAATATATATGGCTCTTCTCTCGGTGTTCGCGCAAAGTTTGCTTCGAACAACTTAGCATATTACTGCCCTAGAGCGTTCACATGAAGCTCACGTAAAACTTTATTTTCGCGTCGTACCCGAAAATTCTTCTTCGCGCTACGCCGCGCGCGGATTACTTACTTACGTAAAAGCTGCGATGCGCCGCTATATCGATCAAAAACAGAAGAGAAACGCAAAGATTGCGCTAATTAAAAACAAAAAATCGCGGACAAAAGCGCGAGGAGTTAAAAATCTCTTTAATTTTGGGACGTAGAAAAGTCGCAAGAAAAGAATGAACGGACCTCCAGGAAGGGGTTAACTTCTAATTGTTTTGTTAAATGACGCGCGAGTAAGAATCCCTCGGAGGACTTAAGCCCCAAAGCGACCGCTAGCAGTGGTTTCAGTTCATTTCGTACTCTCTTCTTCTTCTTCTTCCGCCGTCCGCGTCTTCGTTCGTTCAGTCCGTGTCCTTCTTTCTCCGCGAGTCCGTCGTTCCTACTTTCCTCTTCACCTCCCTCCCGAGCCTCTCCGCCGCCTTAATTCTTAGCTTTATTCTCTCCTAAGACTCTCTCTTAATTTCTTATTTCTTCCCCCCACCGAACCCCCTCTTCTCGTCTATCCCACCTTTCGCAATTTATATCCGACGAAGGAGAGAGACAGGTCGCGCGTGGCAGAGAGAGAAAGGCCACTGAATGCCGGGCTTAAGCAGACAATGCTTCGCTTTCAAGCGGCGGCTTCGAAGACCTTTCTTTCGCATTAGATACTTTAATTCTTCAAACGTGTCTCGCTGCCAGGCGAACGATACTCTTCCTCTCGCGCGCGCGCGAGTGTTACGAGCGACTTTTTAAAATTCCACTTCGATGAACCCGCGGCATTAATTTCGTGATTTTTTTCCGCGGTTACTCGCGTAATTGAAAAAACTGTTGGAAGACGGACAAAGACACTGCGCCGCTTTCTTTTGGGGAAATATATTATAAAAAAAAAAGGTAATTTATGTGTTTTTTTTTATCGCATTGTATATGTGTACACATTGACAAACTATGTCAAATTAATTAAATATGACTGCTTGACACATATTTTGATACTTCCACCAATATATCGCATACGTATCTCTCTTTTAATTATATTTATCTTTAAACAATTACAGAACACTGTCGTAGTTCGTCATTATTATTCTATACCTATTAATGGAAACGACGCGTTTAAAGTTACACGGAGTTGTACAAACAAACGGACGGCGGCGGCATAATTCTGCGACATCAATTTTGCAGTAGTACCGGGACTCTGACAACAATGACAGAGCCGAGCGGCTGCAACATTATTACCGCGACGGCTACGGAGCAACTGTGTAACATCCAAGGCTTACCGGAAGGACACGTTAGCACACGGGAGAAACGTTAGCGGGCGTGAACTATCGAGTAACTGTCAAATGCTCGTGTACGTGGGTAACGGTTCAATTATCAAACCGTTCGTGCACGTTAACAGAAAACGCTGACCTAGACCCTCTCTGTGACAGAAGTGACATTCATTGCTCTATTGAAGCCGTCACGCATCTATAAAAATCCAGCTCTGTTTCCCAGCGCATCCGTTTTGCATCCTCGATCTTACAATGTACATTACCGCGCTTTTGAATATTTCGTCCGAAATCGAAGAAAAGAGACAATTTACGGAAGTATCAGTCGAGCGCTAGAGGAGATGCGCCGGCCGACGCTGTAAACCGCCATAATTATTCGATACCCCTTGACACACGTAATTGGACAAGTTCGTCGGGAAATGCCAACCGAAAGTGAGTAAGAGCGCGGAGAGACGGTGAACGGTGTGATGCGGAGAGGGAGGGAGAGGTAACGTGAAAGAGCTAGCCGTCGATTTTACTGACCATCTACGAGCCAACCATCGGCTGGTAATGGCCACTTTGAGGGCCCACCATAAGCTTTCCCAAAGAGACGAACCCTTGCTCTAAGTGGTCTTATACCGACGTTTCGACGAGGTAGATACTTACTTTGCCTATCCACAATATGACCTGACCTTTTGCCCCCTACCCCTTCTTTACCCCATTCTGACCGTCTTCCTTCTCGCCGCCTGTCTGTCTGTGTTCTCCACCCCCCATGTAATCGAGCGGATATCAATTTCTTCCTTCATCCAATGGGAGTCAGTCAGCGCGGAAATGTTCACGATCGCGAAATTGTGAATTTTAATCGTTAAAACAATATTTTAAAAAATATGCGCTAAATCTCAACTCATGTGTAAGTTTATTTATTTCTTT